>JAQFVV010006213.1:1740361-1791924 GCA_028023455.1 Epiperipatus broadwayi | reverse complement strand
TCTCAAAGAAGACAACCTTAGCTTAATCAAAATCAATAGTGTGACCTGTATCTTTTTCATGGACATACAATTTGTTGATTTTGGTCAATACACAGTTTCTTCTTCTTTTGAGGCTTTTGATAAGATTAATAATTTTAAAATGAGATCGGAATTGGGTATTTGGAAGTTTAGATATTGAAAATATGTATCAGTCTGTTAATAGGTTAAGCAGTATTGATGTTCTTTTGTCTGTATTGATTAAGAAAAGTTCTTTATCAAAAAATAAAATTAAGGTAATTAAAGATTTGAGTTTGTTATTGGAAGATTCTATGTATTTTACTTATAAAGGTGATTTTTATAAGATTAAGGAAGGGTGGATAATAGGTTATATTATTTCTCCTTTATTATGTTCAGTTTATATTAGTTTTATGGAACAGGAAATTATTATTAAAAAGAATTGTTTATATGTAAAATTATTTGTCAGATATGTGGATGATTGTTTATTTGTAGTTGAGATTGATAAATTGAAGGAATTTGTAAATGAGTTTAATTGTTTTGATTCTTCTATAAAATTTGTGTTAGAAGGAGGGGGGGTTAGATTTTGGTAAGTTAAAATTTTTAGATCTTTTGGTGACTAGAAATATAGAAACTAATTGTTTATTGTGCAGTCATTTAGTTAAAAGTAAAGAATTAAGATCTATAATTAAACCTGATAGCTATCAGTATGTATCTCATAAAGTAGCTGCTTTAAGGAATTATTGTCATAGGAATATTAAATTAAATAATTTTAGTAGGGTAGCTTTGTTTCAGAAATATCAAGTTTATAAAGATTACTTGAGTGTTGGATACTCTGATAAATTTATTAAAAGTATTTTATTTAATAGTAATATTTGTAAGGATGTAAAGGTTAAAGAAAAATATGATTTTATTTCTTTGCCATTTAAATTGTCTTCTTATAAAATTGTCTGTAGAAATAGTAAATTGTTTGGAAATAAGAAAATTGCTTGGAAAAGGGGTGTTACATTGAATAATTTATTAAATAATACAAAAGAAGTTTTTGATAGAAAGACTATTCCTGGTGTAATATATTTTATTCCTTGTTTATTTTGTAAGAAGGTTTACATAGGTCAGAGTAGTTTGAGTTTAAATGAAAGAATAAAGGTTCATAAAAGTAGAGTTAAAAATAAATATCTTAGTTCTGCTTTGTATGTCCATGAAAAAGATACAGGCTACACTATTGATTTTGATGACGCTAAGGTTGTCTTCTTTGAGAGAAATGAAATCAAAAGAAGAATAAAAGAGTCTTTATTATTGAAAATTTATTATTCTGAAGCAATTAATTTATTTAAGAGTTCTTTTAATATTAAGGGTGGATGGGAAGTGAATGGATTTGTGGGTAGTTTTTAATAGTATATATATTGTGTAGTTTTTTGTAGTTCTTTACACTTGAGAAGTCTGCTTGTAGCAGTGAAACCTTAGGTTGTGTTTTAATATTATTTTTATGCTGGTCTGGTTTAATTTTAGATTTGGGGTAGTTTTGATTTTATATTGACTAGTTTAGCTTTATGCTTGTAATGTTTATATATATATATATATATATATATATATATATATATATATAATATATATATATATATATATATATATATATATATATATATATATATATATATATATATATATATATAGTTTGATATCTGTATTCGTTTCACAATATATGTAATATACAAATCAATATATATATCAAAATACAGTACAATTTATATAAATTATATTCTTTTAGAAGTACTTTGACTATACACTTTGTAGTCTTTATCAACTATATAACGTTGGTTTTGATTATTCAACGTTATATAGTTGATAAAGACTACAAAGTGTATAGTCTAAAGTACTTCTAAAAGAATATAATTTTTATAAATTGTACTGTATTTTGATATATATATATATATATTGATTTGTATATTATATATATATATATATATATATATATATATATATATATATATATATATATATATATATATATATATATATATATATATATATATATATATAAGTGTACAGAAAGAAAATATATCTTTGGTAAATATGAATACTCCATCATTTATATTTGATGATAATAAAACATGTAATTATGGTTTTAAATTTAATAATAGAGATATAAAAATTATTCAAATTGAAAGGTGTATTGAAAATGTAAAATTAAAGAGGCAATGATGATATGTAGGAATAGAGGTGGTTTTATGAATAAATAATCGGCTAATATATAGACAACAGAATTGTGAAAAACTTGAATAGATTGAATGATGGGTAATGCAAGTTTTTATTTTTTATATGTTTGTATTAACAGTTGATAAAGATTGTCAGTGAAACAATTTAAAGTACTTCTGCTAAAGAATATATTATTTAATTTTGAATACTTTGTTAAATATATTTGTTTGAATTATATATATATATATATAGTAATGGCATACATATATAGGGTTACATCACTTTCAAATAAAAGTGAAAAAGATCTCTAAATCAAATTACCCTCAAATAAAAATATAAAAAATAATACAAATTTTGTTTAAAACAATATATATATATATATATATAATGTTTACAGATGGTAAATTAATTAAATAATTACTTAAAAGTAAGTTAAAGTTAAAATATAAAAATAAAAGATTATTTTGAAGAAATGTAAAGAAAATAATAAATGCTGTTAATTATTTACTGTTAAAAGTTATTTTTAAATCTTAGTAGAGTGGAAATGATTTTCTATTTAAATGTAATGATGTAATAGAAAATAACCCTAGGGGACATTTAACTGATTGTAAGTTAGATAAGAAATCAATTAAAAATTACTAGTAAATATTTGGTGTTCCCACTCTAAAGTGATCTGGCCAATAATCATGTGAATGTACACATGGTCCACAGAGAAAATCATCATTGCCAATAAAAACAGCACAAAAACAGCAAGATCAACCCTGGAATTTGATGCTAAGCAATTTAAAATGATATAAAAATAAATTTGCTAGTTTGGGATTGTTCTTGCTTGTTACATGATTATTTAAACATATTTATATGGGTATTGTGAACCTCCACAATGTTGGTGTCACACAATAAATGTCATTTTTCCTATTTGCATCAGTAGAGGCAGTCTCCAGAGTGATGGTTACTGGAAAATAGCAAATGACATATTTGCCTTCAGTGGCAACAATATTAATATGGAATGGAGTTGTGCAATGTATAAAGAACCAAAAAGATGGACTCTAATTACCTGACACTATGGAAAGTATGAACTTTTCTTTAAATGAGATATGAACTTTAATTGTCTAAAATAAAATCTTTCTTTAAATACTAAATGTAATCTTCACATAACTTTTAAAGAAAGATACTTATCTGACTAAGTAAAAATTTAAATTATTTATATATATATATATATATATATATATATATATATATATATATATATATATATATATATATATATATATATATATATATATATATATATATATATATATATATAAATATGTTTGCAACTATCATTTCAATTCTTATTAATTTAAATTATATTAATAAATTTAAAATAGTGATAAATGGCTGCACAGATTCATTAAGATTATGTTAGATTAATGTGGTAAAATTTAGACTAATAGTTTCATAGTTGAATTGGTGCTGATGGAGGAATGTATGAGTGTTTTATGCCAATGTAAACTAGGAAGGCACATTGGATTCTCCTTTTCTTGTGTCACATTAGAATACAGAATATAGTACTGATCTCAATGCATGGCTAAAATAGTAGCCATTACAATGTCAATGGCTGTAGATGTATTTTATACAGTATTGATCTCTTTATGCTCTGGTTGGGATAATAAGCTTTCAAAGACCACTATCCTTCATTTATAGAACATTTCCTTTATATATATTTTCAAAGCTTATCTCATATATCAGATGGACATTTTTGTACAGAGCAAGGATCATTATTTATTTAATGATATTCTGCTAAAGATGTAAATTCCTGTCAGCATGATTGTTTATACTAACCTTCTCAATTTCCATTGATCACACTAGTATATCATTAATCTAGTATTGGTTTGGATGAAAACTTTTAACCATGTTTTAAAAGAGTTTAGTTGCTTAAATGTATAATCTATGTAGCATATTTATGCTTAGAAAAATATTAAATGTGTGTTAAATCTGTTGAATGCATCCATTTGTGCATATAACTTAAGTTAAATTTAGGCAATAGTTAATTCAGCCCTCAGAATTGTCGTGCAATCGGTGTATGCATAATAATAAAAATATTTTACTAATTTTCAGCAGTAATTTATTTTTTGTATATTTTTATTAATAATATTTTTTAAATCAAGAGTTAGGATTTTTCACATTTACAATGTTACATTATAAAGTTCAGCTCTTTGAGAATTAGCAACTCTGGCTTTTGGTATGATAAAAAGTAATCTCACCTGTATGTATCTGCTACTTTATAATTTTTTCTATGTTTCAATAGCCTGGTGGTGCAATGGCATAACAGAAAGGTTTGTGAGGTTTTATTTGACTGTGATAATTGGCTACTCAATATGGCTCAATAAACTTTAACCATGAATACCCTGAGAATTTTAAGAAATTGTGCCATAAATAAATAATTTTCTTAAAATGAATAACTATTTTTATTTTGTTTCTACAGAAAGTTATAGATGTAAAAGTACTGCCAGAAAGTAAAAAGTGCACATACACAGAAACATGAGTAAGGGAACTTGTAAAATATAATATAGAAAGATAGTTGTAGGAAAGACTAACAAATAAGGAAAAAAAAGGAAATTGGGATCTGTTGAATGGGAGATGTGCACTTGGCTGATGTAGGATTGGAAAAGAATAAACATATAATGCTTGGGTAATTCCTAAACAAAGAAATCACTAAATAGTCTTTTTTAATGTATGTTTACTAACACTTAAGTAAATTCTTTTTTTGTTTGTTTTTGAGGTAGATCAGTGAAATCATGATCTGAAAGTGGAATTATAGTTAGAGATAGTGAATACTAACTACTCTGATGTTTATGTAAACGAAATATACGCTTGATAGGTGTTTTTGGTAGGACGCCATCTGTGGACATAAATACAAGCGTTAGCAAGTTTTTTAACTTGCATTTTTGTTTATCATAAATGTACCTTTGAGGTCTTTCTTGCAATGATATAGATTGCAGAGGCTTCTACTATATGGTGATGCTGAACTGAGATCAGACCCATATAGCTATCTGGTTTACTATGCTGAGTTTGAAGACATTACGTGTCTAAAAAATTCACGCTTGCAAGCTGAATAGAAATTGTTTCATAAACGCTCAGAGTTTGTATTTAGATCTAGTTTCTTTATTCCTGTCTTTCACTGACGATAGCAAATAGCTTGAAATCATGATCTGAAAGTGGAATTATAGTTAGAGATAGTGAATACTAACTACTCTGACGTTTATGTAAACGAAATATACGCTTGATAGGTGTTTTGGTAGGACGCCATCTGTGGACATAAATACAAGTGTTAGCAAGTTTTTTAACTTCATTTTTGTTTATCATATATATATATATATATATATATATATATATATATATATATATATATTATATATATATATATATAATATCCACAGATGATAATCTAATTAAATACTTAAAAGTAACTTAAAGTTATAAATATAAACAAGATTATTTTGATGGAATGTAAAAATAATAACAAAAGCTATTAATTCTTTTCTGTTAAAGGTTATTTTTAAATCTTAGTAGAATGAAAATGACTTTTTATTTAAATGTAATGATGTATTAGCAAACAGGCCCTTGTGGGCAGTTAACCAATTGCTAGTCATATAAAGAGATCTATTAAAAATTACTAGTAATAAAATTTGGTGTTCCTGCTCTAAAGTGAAGTAGCCCATAACAATGTGAATGAACACATGGTTAATAGAAAAAAATCATCATCACCAATATAAACAGAGCCAAGCCAGGCAAGATCGATCCTGGAATTGCATGATGAGAAATTTTAAATGATATAAAAATATGAAAACAAAACTTTTGCTAGTTGTGGATTGCTATCTGCAAATTACATGGTTATTAAGTGTATTTATACATATAATGCAGACCTCCACAACTTGGGGTCATGCAAGAAATTTTGTTTGCCATATTTGCACCAGGTGATCTGACCCCCAGAATACTGGTTCCTGAAAAATTGCAAATGATGGATTTATAATATGACATGAAAATAAGTATTGGGTTGTGCAATGCATCAAGGACCACAAAGATGGATACCAATACTCTGACATAAGGGAAAGTATGAACTTTTGTTTTAACTGAGATATGAACTACAATTATGTAAAATAAGAACTTTTTCAAGTACTAACTCAAAACATGACCTAACTTTTAAAAAAAAGTCTATTATCTGACTAAGTACATATTTAAATTATTAATTATTTTTTATATAATATGGTTATATCATTTCCATTTTCATTAATTTAAATTTAATTAATAAATTTAAAAAATAGGTATAAATGGCTGCAAACATTTGTAAAATTATGTTAGTTTAAGATGTTTAATTTTGTGCTAATTGTTTCATAGTTGACTTGTTGGTGGAAGAGGAAGGTACTGGTGTTTTAAATAAATGTAATCTGGGGAGGCTCATTGGATTCTCATTCTCTTGTGCCATGTTACCATATAGAATTAAGTACCCAACATAATTCATGAACCACAATGGTATCCATCATAGTGCCATAAGACGTAGATGCATTTTATATATGTATCACCTTCCTATGCTCTGGTTGGGACCATAGGCTGTCAAATACCACTATCATATATTTATAGAGCATTTCAATTATATAAATTTCCAAATGGTTATCTACCAAAAAATGCATATTCCTCTATTGCATGAGGATCATTATTTTTTTAATGATATATTATGAATTCTTTTTTTGAGAAAAATGTTAAAAGGAAATGGACCTGGAAGCATCCAAATGAAGGTACAGCAGAATTGGATTACATTTTGACTAACAAAAAAATAAATATTTCAAGATTGTAATGTTCTTAATACATTTAACACGGGAAGTGATCATCGATTAGTAAGATGTAAGATACATGTTAATTCAAAACTGGAGAGACAAAAATTATTAAAAAAAAAACAATATTTACAGTTGATATTCCTTATCTTCAGAAACATTCTAATGAATTTAAATTAGAATTTACAAATCGGTTTCAAGTATTAGTAGATTTTGAACATGATTCAGATTTGAATGAAATTAATAGGAAAATAACTGATACACTTTTAAAAACTGCAACAAAGATAGCTGGTAGAAAAAAGCAGCAATTGACCAATAAAATTTCTACTGAGACTAGAGAATTTATGAAGAAAAGAAGGACTATGAAGATATTCAAAAATGATGCATTAAAAAGGATTGAATATCTAGAATTTTGTAAAATAGGGAGGAAAAGAGTTGAAAATGATATAAGAAAGTATAATTGTGAACTAGAAAGGAAAGTGGTAGAAGAGAATAAAAGTCTAAAGAGTGTAAAACAACATTTTGGTATTGGTAGGAAACTTATATCTGCAATAAGAAAAAAAAAGATGGGATTATTACTAAAAAGAGAGATGACATCATGAAATGTGTAGAAGACTTTTATCAAAAATTATATAGTAATAAAGAACAAGTACCTCCTATATCTAATATATCTTCTGAATTGCCCAGAATTTTGAATGTTGAGGTGAGACATGTAATTAAATTTATGAAGAAAGGGAAGGCTCCAAGTAGTGATGGAATTATAATTGATATATTAAAAGAAGCAGGTGAAGAAATATATATTTTTTTAGCAAAGTTATATCCCAAATGTCTATATAATAAAGATATACCAGATGATTGGAAGAATGCAGTATTAATATTAATATTTAAAAAAGGTGATAAAGAAGATATTAGAAATTACAGACCTATCAGTCTTTTATCAGTTTTATATAAAAATTTTACTAAGATAATTACAACTCGTCTACAGAGAACACTGGACTCCACCAACCAAGAGAACAAGCTGGATTTAAAAGTGGATATAGTACAGTAGATCATGTCCAGGTATTGAGAGAAGTTATAGAAAGGACAAATGAATGTGAGTTGCCATTATGCTTAAGATTTGCAGATTATGAAAAGGCATTTGATTCTATAAACATTTCTTTAGTGATTAAAGTATTGGATCATCAAGGTATAGATCTAGGATATTGTCATATTTTAAACAATATTTATAAAAATGCAACAGCAACAATTAGATTACATAATGATAGTAGGAAAGTCAACATTGAAAAGGGTGTAAGACAGGGTGACTCCATATCTCCAAAACTTTTTACAGCAGTGCTGCAAGAAGTATTTTGTGGATTAAAATGGGAAGCTAAAGAAGTGAAAGTAAATGAAGATTATTTAAGTCATTTAGATTTTGCAGATGATGTAGTTGTTTTTGCAAATAATGGTTTAGAGTTACAGGAAAAGTTGCAGGAGTTATCAAATGAAAGTAGGAAAGTAGGACTAAAGATAAATGTTAAAAAGACTAAAGTAATGTTTAATAGATTTTCTCAAAATATGAAAATAAAGATTGATTATGATGCATTAGAAGAAGTTAACAGTTACAAATACCTTGGTCAGATTATTAATACAGATGGAAACATAATGGATGAAATTAATCATAGAATTAAACTTGGTTGGAGTGCTTTTGGTAGAAATAACTTGATACTAAAAGGAAATATGCCTATGTGTTTGAAAAGGAAGGTTTTTAATAAATGTGTTTTGCCAGTTCTTACTTATGGATCTGAGACTTGGACACTTAATAGAAGAGCAATACAGAGACTTCAAACCACTCAAAGAAGTATGGAGAGATGCATGTTGGGAGTAACAAGAAGAGATCAAAAACGCAATGTATGGATAAGAGAACAAACAGGTGTTACTGACCTCCTTGAAAAAATTAAAAGACTGAAGTGGAGTTGGGCTGGACATATTGCTAGAAGAGATGATAGTAGATGGACAATTGAAATTTTAAACTGGATTCCAAGAGATTGTAAAAGACCCAGAAAGAGACCACATGTGAGATGGATGGATGAAATAAGAAAGTGTGCAGGGGTGATGTGGAGAAGAGAAGCTAAAGATTGGAAAAGATGGATTGAACTTGGAGAGACCTTCATCCTGCAGTGGATTGATAATGGTTTGATGATGATGATGATCCTGTGAGTTTTGTAAATTTCTGTAAGCATGATTGTTTTATAATAACATACTCATATTGTATTGATCACATCAGTATATAATTAAACTAGTGTTAGTTTGGATAAGAACTTTTAACCTGGAGTTAAAAGTATTGAGTTGTTTAAATGCATATTCTATGTAGCATATTTTTACTCCTAGAAAAATATGAAAATCATGTTAAATCTGTTGAATGCATCTATCTGTACATATAGAATAATTAAATTTATTCAATAGTTAATTCAGTCCTCAGAATTTCCGTGTAATGGGTGTACGTGTGCATAATAAAAATGTTTTGCTTAATTAATTTTTGGCTGTAACTTATTTTTTATATGTTTTTATTAATACTATTTTTTTAAAATCAAGAATTAGGAATTTTAGCATTTGCAATGTTACATGATAAAATTCACCTCCTCTGAGAATTAGCAACAGGGATTTTTGGTATAATAAAAATTATTCTTACCCATATGTATCTGCCACCTTTACAGATTTTTCTATGTTCTAATAGCATGGTGGTGCCCTGACATGGTAGATATGTTTGTGAGGTTTTATACAATACTGTTATAATTGCCTACTCAATATAGTTAATACACTTTAACCATGACTACCCTGAGAATTTTAGGAAATTATGCACACAATATTTTTTTTTAATCAAGTGTTTTTTTTTTTTTTTTTGGTTTTATGGAAAGTTATAGATATACAACTACTATCATAAAGTAAAATGCACACATATGTAGATCCACAAGTAAAGAAACTTTATAAATATAATATAGAAAAATAATTGTAAGAAGGACAAACTAATAAAAAAAAGCAAATTAATAACTAATGAAATACAGGCATGTGCTTGGGTGATGTATAAATGGAGGAGAATAAACACATAATTTTTGTGCAATTATTAACCAAAGAAATCATTAAAAACTTCTAATGCAATGTATGTTTACTAGCATTTAATTAAATTCTTTTTATTGGTTTTGTTATTTCAGGGAGTTTGGTGATATGTAAAAGTATACATATATGCCATTACATCATATTCAAATATAAGCGGGGGAAGTCGATAAATAAAATCACCATCAAATAGAAATAATAAAAATTGATAAAAAATGTATTTAAGTCAATATATTTAATGTGCACAGATGGTAAACTAATAATATACTTATTTAAAAGTAAGTTAAAGCTAAAATATAAAGAGGATTATTTTGAAGGAATGTAAAAAAAAATATCAAAACCTCTTATCTATTTTCATTTAAAAGTTATTCTTAAATCTTAGTAGAATGGAAATGATTATCTATTTAAATGTAATGGTATAATAACAAACAGGCAATTGTAAGCATTTAACCAATTGTAAGTCAAATAAAAAAATCAATTAAAAATTACTGGTATTAAAATTTGGTGTACCTGTTCTAAAATGAACTAGCCAATAACAATGTAAATGGAAACTTGGTCTACAAAAAAAATCATCATCACCAATAAAAACAGAGCCAACACAGACAATATCAATCCTGGAATTTCATGATACGCAATTCAAAAGTATATAAAAATAAAAATAAAAAATGTTTTGCTAGTTTTGGATTTTTGAAGAATACATGATTACTTAAACATATTTATACATGTAATGCAGACCTCCACAATGTAGGGATTACATGTTATATTTTGCTGTCCATATTTGCACCAGCTGAAGTGGCATTTAAAGTGATGGTTCCTGGAAAATGATAAATGATAGTCTTGTCTCCAACAAAAAGAATATGGGATGGAAAAAACTTTGAAGTGAGTTGCACAATGCATCAATGACCACACAAATGGACTATGATAAACTGGTACCATGAAAAATATGAACTTTTGTTTTAAATGAGATATAAACTTTATTTATCTAAAAGAAGCACTTTTTAAATACTAACCCTAAATGTTACTTAACTCCTAAGAAAGTCTCTTATCTGGCTATATAAAAATTTTAATTATTTATACTTTTTTATATATAATATATTTGCTATTATGATTTCCATTCTCATGAATTTAAACTGAATTAATAAATTTAAAAATAGGCTTAAATTTCTGCATAGATTCAGAAGATTATGTTAGTTTATGTTGGTTATTTTTGTGCTAATTATTTCATAGCTGAATCAGTGCTAGTCTAGGAAAGTACTAGTGTTTTATGTCAATGCAATATGGGGAAGCACATCCGATTTTCATTCCCTTGTGCTGTGTTAGCATATAGAATAAAATACCCATCATATTGCACTGTTTAAAATAATAGGCATCATGTTGCCGATGGTTGTAAATACATTTCATACACTATTGACCTTTTCATGCCCTGTCTGGTATGGTAAGCTGGAAAACACCACTATCCCTTATTTATATAGCATTTCCTTTATATATATATATATATATATATATATATATATATATATATATATATATATATATATATATATATATATATATATATATATATATATATATAATAATTCATAAAAATTGTAATTAATAGTAATAATAATTCAAATGAATGCATTTATATTTTTTTTTGTTGCTTATTCCATAAACAAATGATGCCAATGGTAATATTTCCCAACTCTGTGTAAAACTGGTGTATAATGATGATTAAGTTATTTACAAGTAATTCCGTTTTCTGAATTAAATATTCTTTCATATTCCGAGTTGGTAAATGTTAACTCACTTTATTATTCTATGTTAAGTTGTCATATAATGGTAATCTAAGGTTCAATCTTAAATATATAAAATGATTTCCGAGTATTATATTAATGTCATATATGAAATAAGAAATAACTCACTGTATAATTTGATACTATCGCTACCGCCTGTCAACCTGGAGGGTTAGGGGTTTCAGAGTAAAATTAATCAATTATTGTTTTCGTGGTCAGTTTAATTCCGCTATGTTTTATTGGGATAAGGATCTCAGCCTGTGGCGTAGAAATAGACGAATAGATTCCAGCTTTTGTATAATTTCTTTTAAAAATCCACTTCAAGTACTCGTCCTTCATGTTTGTGGCAATGCCTTCTCTTCGCTGAAGTTAGCGTCTCGCCATACTACCATTGGGGAAAGAAACTAGTTTCTTTCCCAGGTAATCTCTTGGATCACCGGGTTTCGAAATGATCCCGGCTGGTTGTAGTGTCCCGGATCTACTTGGGGCATTAAGCCTTGTCAAAGTACAAGCCGCCCGGTATTCCATTGATGCACCGCAAGTGATTACTGTAGGGCTCTTGAATTCAGGCAACCACCCGTACATCTATCTCCTATGTTGTATTTATATAAAACCTCCTCCAACTGTTCGTCTACGTAACGGCTCGAGTCTATTCGAATAAAATAAGTTAATAAATAATCTTTAGATAAATATTTTTTCAATGCTCAAATACTCTGATTCTCTTAGCCACCCCTCAATCATTTAACTACACAGCTATTGGCATGAGTTTGTTCACCAGATAAAATGACTACTAAAGACTAGTAGCCAAATACAAGAGGATTCATGAAAGTCTTACCGTACTGTTGAATACTATGTTTATATGCTTATATTTCTATTTTCTTATTAAACAATTTATTTAATATAATTTTGTGTTCTCCACCTTATTACTCTCCAAGTCTATTTAACCATTTTCTGTCTGTATTGGCAACTTAAATATATATGTTACATGAATGACCGTTCCAGTATCCAGAGTATAATAGATCTATATATAATTAACTGTAAGTAATTTAGTCTGTGTTCTGAGTTGAGCTAGTAAAGGGATAACCCCGTGCTGTTATAAAGTCATCATCGGTTGGTCATACCGGGGTTTGGTTTTGAATTTAGTTGGCGTTTTGGAATTTATTCTTAAACACGGACTGGGTTTGAACTCGGGTACTGTGTATGAGTAAGCGTGGTGGATTTATACCGGTACAGTTATTAAATTTTTGGCGCCCAACATGGGGCTTCGATGAAGAAATCTCCCACACCCTGCAGAGTGAACGAGAGTAAACAGTTAAATGATAAAAATATTCAATTTTTTTTTGTTTGTCATAAGATCGATATGTATCTGGCGTATTAAAATGCGCAAGATAAAACTATAGTTGAGTAAAACGAGAATATAAAATTTTTTTTTTCAAGGGTCAGTATATAGTCTACTCCCAAATATCGTTAAGAAACAGAGTGAAGATTTTTTTTTGAAAAGAGAGCGGAAGCGATTTGTGCGTGTAATTAATTAAAATAAACGAGTGTTATTCCATAATTTTTTTTTTGCGAGTTCATTCTTGTTGTTTAAAATTTTTCGAAAAAAAAAGTAAAGAAGTAGAATTAATTCCAGGTCTTAAAAATAAAAACGTGTACGCATATAGATATTGTGTACGCATATATAAATATATATTTTTTGTTGTTTAAAAATTTTTTTTTTTTTGAAAAAAAAAAGTAAAGAAGTAGGATTACTTTTGTGTTTTAAAAATAAAAACGTGTGCACATATATATATATTGTAATATAAAAATCTTATCAGAGTCAGAGTTAATATTAATCATTCCCTATACAAAACATTAAGTTTTGAATCAAATGATTACTAGGTCATGTAAAAAGTATATATTTGGGGATCAATGGATTAAATTATCTATTGGTCACATGTTGCTGGCTGGTGCCTTTCAAATAAGTTTGTCAGCAAACATGTTTGTCCATACAGCAGTGGTGGGTTTTGTTGGGTTCAAAGGAGAGAATGGTGGCGTATATATATAAAAAGAGAGAATTACTGACAGAAATACAAAAAAAAAATACTGTGTTATGTACCCATTATTAATATGTTTATCTTATAGGACTGAGGAGAACAGTGCGAACTGGGTGAAAGAAAGTTTTTTTTTTCCTGTATATTTGTAGAAATGATTTAAACATGTCATATTGTATATGCCTAAATAAAGAAAAAAAATAATATTAACAGTGAAAAGCGTAGATAACAGAAACCAGACGGAACGTAGGCGTAGGAAGAAAACAGAGAAAGGAAGGAAGTCACACGAACAGTATCAGCAGCGGGGGAGGATTTGGCACTAGGAGCAGGGATCAGTACCTTTATGTTAGATATACAAATCAAAGTGTTGTACAAAGCGAATTTTTATGCTGAAGACATTTGTAAGTAAAAACGAAGAGGAAATGGCAGAAATAGAAGGAAGCGAGCATGCATCCGCGACTGGTGCAGAGACGTCGGACACATCCAGCGACCGCGAAATTGTATTCAAGGAATTTCAAGATAAAAAAAAAAGTTTTAGACGATTGGAGAGGAACACCAAACAGAGGGAACATGATCGTGATGCGAAGTTCGATGTGATCCTCAGAGAGATGAGAGAGGACAGGAAGATCATGATGGCGATGATGGCGAGTATGTTAAGGATTGAAGAATGGCATATGGGGTCGGACGTTAAAACAGGTAGGGAAGGTAAAACAAATATTAGTGCGAGGAAGGGAGAAGAGGACCAAACCATTCCGATGGGATTAGAAACTCTGAGCGAAGTAGCCATCGAAGAGAAGACAGGCCAGGACCTAGATGTCGAAAATGTTGAATTAGAAAGGCAAACTGAGGTGCAGGGCCAGCGTGAAAACCAAATAGCGACAATGGGAACTTGTAACAAAGAAAGAGAAATAAAAAGAGAGCAGGCCGTAGACACACCAATAAGAATGATTAACATTCCTCACGTAGGATCATCTATCCAGATTCAGACGTTTAGAGGCGACCCCGGGGAAAATCCAGCCATGCATCTGGACAGCATTAGAGAATTTCTGTGCTTCCACCCGATGAGTGAAATGGAGAGGATAACGGTCGCCAGCCATTATCTGAGGGAATCGGCGAAGGCGTGGTGGAAATAATTGAAACAACCACCGAGTACTATGCGAGGCTACGAAGAAGCTATTTTGAAAAGGTATTGGAGTGTGGAGAAGCAGGAGGGACTGTTACACAAGTTCTCGAATTTGAAATACGACGAAAGTAGCAGACAGAGTTTTGCAGCCTTCTTCACGCACCAAGCGATGATATTTAAATCCCTCACCGCTTTTAACTACACGGAGCAGCACATTACTCGTATCGTCGTGCATAACCTACCACCGTGGGTGCAAAGGATAATGCTGGGGAGTTGCCCCATGTCATTCGAAAGGACTGTAGAACTGCTAAACCAGATCGACTATGGGGACTTGTATCCAACAAAAAGGGAATGGGAGCAGTGTAGTTATAATACCAGGCCATTAAAACCTTATATACCTCCCGACCCAGGGAGAAAGTAGAAATAACAATAAATGATAACCCGGAAAACGACCACTGTGACATGCCTATGATGATGAATAAAGGAATTACGGTAATACACCCACCTTGGTAAATGTTAAATTTAAACCCTCACCCAGACTGTTCTCCAAGGTCGATCAATTGTGAAAAAAAGAGAGAAGAAAAAAATGTTAACCAGAAAATTATGTATAATCATTTTTTTTTGTTGTTTTTTTTTAAGTGAGAAGAAATGAAACAGACAGATCGAAGAACCGATCTTCGTTTCATGTGTTTTTAAGTACGGTAATTCGAACTACTATCCGCCCGCAGTGAGATTTGTCTATTTTCAGTCATAATAAAAAAATTAGTTATATATATTATGTTTTGTAAATAAATATGTAAGGTTCCGTATATAAATGTCACAAACCATGAAATAATATTCGTGTGTGCGTGGTTTGTGAATTTGTATCAATTTAATTTAAAGTTCATTGCGGGCGTATTTGTTTAAATTTTAGCTTTTTGTAAAATTATACAAAGTCGTTTAAAAATACTGATCAAAAGTCACATTCCGTTGATCAGTGTTTTTAATTAAAATCTAAATTGCAAAATGTACAGAGTAATTAAATTGTATTCGAAATTAGTTAAGGAATTTATATGTGTAATTACTGAGTCAATTTAAAAATTGCGTATTAAAGTAAAAGATTGCTGGAAACGGAACAATAAAAAGGATAATTGAGATTGTATGGTCAAGCTGAATGGCTGGAGGCTGGAAAAAGTAGGCGGAGCCTAAAAACAAAAATCAGGCGGAAAGGTCAACTGTGGCGATCTTAGAGAAAACTAACATTCTAACTTTTGAGGTCTTTGAGAGAGGTAGTCTCAAGACAGCACAGCAGTTGAGAGTAATTCAAACAAATTTGTTAAGAAGTTCACCGGTAAACCGCAATGTTGATGGGCTAAGTGCCAGGAGCTGGTCTCTGCCCTGCCAATTTGGATCTTCGTGCCGCTGACTGATCATGTGTTATGTGCTTCATAATTTCCAGCTTCCAATCTCCAAATTGACAATGCCTTGCAAATAACTTTCAAAATGCGCGCCTACGTTCGTCGGAAATATAAATCGTAAGAAGCCAAGCCGGATGAAGAAAGAAGGGTAACTGTGTTACATGAACTTTTAACTTTCTCCCGAGTTTAATGTTATCAATCAAATAAATGACATGTAAGTTTTTATCTTGTTTATAATGATACTGTTTAACCTGTCAGTAAATTTTCTTTTCTTTTAATCCTCCGCTCTAGTCTTTAGAAATAATTCATAAAAATTGTAATTAATAGTAATAATAATTCAAATGAATGCATTTATATTTTTTTTTGTTGCTTATTCCATAAACAAACGATGCCAATGGTAATATTTCCCAAGTCTGTGTAAAACTAGTGTATAATGATGATTAAGTTATTTACAAGTAATTCCGTTTTCTGAATTAAATATTCTTTCATATTCCGAGTTGGTAAATGTTAACTCACTTTATTATTCTATGTTAAGTTGTCATATAATGGTAATCTAAGGTTCAATCTTAAATATATAAAATGATTTCCGAGTATTATATTAATGTCATATATGAAATAAGAAATAACTCACTGTATAATTTGATACTATCGCTACCGCCTGTCAACCTGGAGGGTTAGGGGTTTCAGAGTAAAATTAATCAATTATTGTTTTCGCGGTCAGTTTAATTCCGCTATGTTTTATTGGGATAAGGATCTCAGCCTGTGGTGTAGAAATAGACGAATAGATTCCAGCTTTTGTATAATTTCTTTTAAAAATCCACTTCAAGTACTCGTCCTTCATGTTTGTGGCAATGCCTTCTCTTCGCTGAAGTTAGCGTCTCGCCATACTACCATTGGGGAAAGAAAGCAGTTTCTTTCCCAGGTAATCTCTTGGATCACCGGGTTTCGAAATGATCCCGGCTGGTTGTAGTGTCCCGGATCTACTTGGGGCATTAAGCCTTGTCAAAGTACAAGCCGTCCGGTATTCCGTTGATGCACCGCAAGTGATTACTGTAGGGCTCTTGAATCCAGGCAACCACCCGTACATCTATCTCCTATGTTGTATTTATATAAAACCTCCTCCAATTGTTCGTCTACGTAACGGCTCGAGTCTATTCGAATAAAATAAGTTAATAAATAATCTTTAGATAAATATTTTTTCAATGCTCAAATACTCTGATTCTCTTAGCCACCCCTCAATCATTTAACTACACAGCTATTGGCATGAGTTTGTTTATGGAATAAGCAACAAAAAAAAATATAAATGCATTCATTTGAATTATTATTACTATTAATTACAATTTTTATGAATTATTTCTAAAGACTAGAGCGGAGGATTAAAAGAAAAGAAAATTTACTGACAGGTTAAACAGTATCATTATAAACAAGATAAAAACTTACATGTCATTTATTTGATTGATAACATTAAACTCGGGAGAAAGTTAAAAGTTCATGTAACACAGTTACCCTTCTTTCTTCATCCGGCTTGGCTTCTTACGATTTATATTTCCGACGAACGTAGGCGCGCATTTTGAAAGTTATTTGCAAGGCATTGTCAATTTGGAGATTGGAAGCTGGAAATTATGAAGCACAAAACACATGATCAGTCAGTGGCACGAAGATCCAAATTGGCAGGGCAGAGACCAGCTCCTGGCACTTAGCCCATCAACATTGCGGTTTACCAGTGAACTTCTTAACAAATTTGTTTGAATTACTCTCAACTGCTGTGCTGTCTTGAGACTACCTCTCTCCAAGACCTCAAAAGTTAGAATGTTCGTTTTTTTCTAAGATCGCCACAGTTGACCTTTCCGCCTGATTTTTGTTTTTAGGCTCCGCCTACTTTTTCCAGCCTCCAGCCATTCAGCTTGACCATACAATCTCAATTATCCTTTTTATTGTTCCGTTTCCAGCAATCTTTTACTTTAATACGCAATTTTTAAATTGACTCAGTAATTACACATATAAATTCCTTAACTAATTTCGAATACAATTTAATTACTCTGTACATTTTGCAATTTAGATTTTAATTAAAAACACTGATCAACGGAATGTGACTTTTGATCAGTATTTTTAAACGACTTTGTATAATTTTACAAAAAGCTAAAATTTAAACAAATACGCCCGCAATGAACTTTAAATTAAATTGATACAAATTCACAAACCACGCACACACGAGTATTATTTCATGGTTTGTGACATTTATATACGGAACCTTACATATTTATTTACAAAACATAATATATATAACTAATTTTTTTATTATGACTGAAAATAGACAAATCTCACTGCGGGCGGATAGTAGTTCGAATTACCGTACTTAAAAACACATGAAACGAAGATCGGTTCTTCGATCTGTCTGTTTCAATATATATATATATATTAAATGGTTATCTCAGAAAACAGATGCCCATTTCCATACTGGATTAGGATCATTATTTTTTTAATGATATACTGTTACAGATGTAAATTCATGTCAGTATTATTGTTTTATAATAATATTTTCATTTTGCATTGATCACATCAGTTTATCTCTAAACTAGAGTTGGTTTTAACGTGAACTTTTAGATTAGTGTTAAAAGAGTTGTGTTGTTTACATGTGTATTCTTTGTAGCATATTTTTATACTTAGCAAAATTTTAAATTTATGTTAAATCTGTTGAATGTATCCATCTGTGCATAGAAGTTAATTAAATTTATTCAATAGTTAATTCAGTCCTGGGAAATTTTGTGAAATGTGTGTGTGCTTAATAAAAATGTTTTGTTTAATTAATTTTTGGCAGTAACTTCTTTTTTATATATTTTTTTAATAATATTTTTTTTTTAAATGAAGAGTTAGGATATTTGGCATTTGCAACATTACACTATAAAGTTCAGCTCATCCAAGAATTAGTGACTGAGGCCTTTGGTATGATAAAAATTAACTTCATTTATATGTATCTGCCACTTTTACACTTTTGTCTAGGTTCTAATAGTCTAGTGGTTCCCTAGCATGGTAGATACATTTGAGAGGTTTTGTCTGACTGTTATAATTGGCTACCCAATGTGGTTCAATACACATTAATCATGAGTACCCTGAGAATTTGAGGAAATTATGCCTATAATAAAAAATTTTGTTGAAATGAATTTTTTTTTTTTTTTGTGTTTGTGAAAAGTTATAGGTGTAATAATACTGACAAAAATAAAAATGCACACATATGCATACACACAAGTGAGGAAACTTGTAAAATATAATATAAAAAATTAATTGTAGAGAAGATTAACTAATTAGAAAAAGGAAATTAGGAAATGATAAATGGGAGGAATGTTCTCAGGTGATGCAGAAATGTGGGAGAATAGGCATATAATGTTTGTGTAATTCCTAACCAAAGAAATCATAAAATATTATTTCATAACACATGTTTACTAACACTTAAGTAAATTCTATTTTATTTTTGTTTTTGATGAATGTCAGTGATAAGTAATAGTATACATATATGCTTTTACATCACATTCAAATAAAAGGGAAATAAATTGATAAATAATATTCTCAAATTGAAATATAAAAAATAATAAACATACTGCTTATATATATATATATATATATATATATATATATATAGCAGTATGTTTATATATATATATATATATATATATATATCTATATATAAAAGTTGAATGGCTTGAAATGGACTATTGAAAAAGAACAGGACAATAAGATTAACTATTTAGATTTAGTGATCACAAGAGATAACAGTATATTAAATTATAAACTAATAATTAAGCCACTGCAAAAAGGAGGATATATAAATTGTAAATCAAAAGTACCAATGATGCATAAGATGGCAAGTTTTAAATCTTTTTTGTTTCATATTATAAAAATTATGTCGTTACCAAAGTGATAAACTAAAAAAATATTGAGATATTTGCCAAGAAATTGATTGATGTCGGTTATAAAATGGAACAAATAAACAATGCTTTATGTCAATTTAAAAAAAATTATGATAATTTAAAAGAAATGAAGATTAATAATAAAAAATGAATATCTATTCCATTTATTTCAAATCCACAAGTAAAATTTTTTAAGGATTTATATAAGAATGTGTTTAATGTTTCATTCTACGTTCCAAACAATATTAATAAATTAGTCAATAAATCTAAGGATGTCATACCTTTCAAGCAAAAAAGTAATGTCATATATCAAATTTTTTGTGATTGTATGCTATCATATATAGGAGAATCTAGGTGCAGTATTGAGAAAAGATTGAAGGAACATGAATTGTTATATAAGCGTGTAAAAAATAAAAATAATGGTGATTTAATATTTTCTTCAGTTTTCTTTGATCACGAAAAAACATGTAAATATAAATTTAAATTTAATTTTGAAAATGTGAAAATTCTTCATGAAGAGAGAAACCATAGTAAAAGAAAAATTAAAGAGGCAATTTTTATAAACAGGAATAAAACACATTTAATAAATCGACAAGCTTCTAACATTAAAATACAAGATTCGTGGAATTTGAATTGATGACATTTGCTTCCGCTTTTGGTTTTTGAATTTAATGGCAGTTGAGGCAGGTTAGAAAGTAACCAAAAGTACTTCTACGGATTTTAAGATTGTTTGTAATTATTTATAAATAGTTAAAAATATTATTTCAATTATAATTACAATATTGTTTTTAATTAACGGATATTTTATTTATTTTATATATATATATATATATATATATATATATATATATATATATATAATATATAAATATATATATATATATATATATATATATATATATATATATATATATATATATATAATTCAAACAAATTTATTTAACACAGTAATTAAATTTTAAACAATACATTTTAAGATGTCTGCTGTTTAGATTTTTTTCAATTTCAAGAAGCCAGTCTATAAATCCTCTAAAATGCATTAAATAAATTCCACATCATCACAAATCCTTTTGAAAATATATAAAGACACAACAAAAAACAAATATCCCACAAAATAAAAAATTTTATGCTGAACGTATCCTCATCAGTTTACCAATATCCCTATCTCTCACATAAACTATCATATATACTGTATTTATTAATAGTAATTTGATACACTAACCATAAATTAACTAACTATGTTATAAGCAAATGTTCTTCAGTGT
The DNA here is from genome assembly GCA_028023455.1 of Epiperipatus broadwayi. Lineage (NCBI taxonomy): Eukaryota > Metazoa > Onychophora > Udeonychophora > Euonychophora > Peripatidae > Epiperipatus > Epiperipatus broadwayi. The sequence continues at coordinate 1,770,329 of JAQFVV010006213.1, read as the reverse complement.
TTTTCTGCAGATGAATGCTTGTCTTTTATTTACATTCTTACATATATGGTTCAAATCATTATTAGCTGAAATTTAGATGATGATTAATTTTATGACCACTTAATGTATAACTTTTAAATGTAAAATTATCACTTAAATTAATACCGTTTTATCTTTTCATTTATTTAATTAAAAATAATAAATATTTATAGTATTCTAAAATGGTTAGTTGCTTTTTTTATTATTGTATACTTAGACAAAAGTAATATTCAGTTTTCTTTTTTTTTATAAAATATTTATTTGGAATAGTCTATTGTTTATCTCTTATCCTTATCTGGGTTAATTATTTTAAACAGTTAAATAAAAATATTCTGGGTGTATAATATGTTAATTTTTGGATGTGAAGATATATATAATATACAAGCCATTACACAAGTTTACAAAGTTATTAAAGACAAACTAAACATTAGATTTTAATCTTTAAACTCCTCCCAAACTATAAATGAAAAGTAAACTTGTTAGTTTATTAGCAAAATTTAAGATCGTTTGCTTATTTAAAATTTCATGCTCTGTGTTTGAGTAGGTCTGTATTTCAATATTTAACATCGTTTAGCATACAACCTTAAAGTGGTATCATTTTAAGGTTTGCTATTATTGAGATATAGTACTTTAAACAGAGGGCGTTACTGGATATTTGTAATTGTATAATGGTTTGTATATTTTCTATAATTATTTCAGTTAGTGTTAACATTAACTTACTTTTCATTTATAGTTTGGGAGGAGTTTAAAGATTAAAATCAATTGTTTAGTTTGTCTTTAATAACTTTGTAAACTTGTTAGTTTATTAGCAAAATTTAAGATCGTTTGCTTATTTAAAATTCCATGCTCTGTGTTTGCGTAGGTCTGTATTTCAATATTTAACATCGTTTAGCATACACCCTTAAAGTGGTATCATTTTAAGGTTTGCTATTATTGAGATAATATACTTTAAACAGAGGGCGTTACTGGATATTTGTAATTGTATAATGGTTTGTATATTTTCTATAATTATTTCAGTTAGTGTTAACAGTAACTTACTTTTCATATATATATATATATATATATATATATATATATATATATATATATATATATATATATATATATATATATATATATATATATATATATATATATATATAAGTAAATGGAAAGAATTGTTTGTAAAAGTTTATACTTAGCAATAGTTGGAGAATTATAAAAAAGAAGGTAAGAAATCACAAATTTGAAGGTGAAAGATTTGATCATGGATATTTATTAATTCAATTTACTGATATAATTTGATTTACAAATGCCAACTTTTTTATTCTTACACTTTGATCCAACCCACTTTGTGTAATATAATTTATAACAAGGTTATTATCTTTGATCCAACCCACTTTGTGTAATATAATTTATAACAAGGTTATTATATTTTTGTTTGTATTCTTAAAATGTAAATCATCTCAAATGAGAGAGATTTTTTTACCCTTCAGATGTTTTGGATAATTTGATGTTTATTATGATGCATCTAACAATATAGCATTTAATTGAAAAAATCATACTTTTCAGACAGCAGAAAATATCACAACCTATTGAACGTTATTATTGTCCTTATTTATTAATCAAATGTAAATTAAATTTTTCACTATTCTTAAACCAGTGTTTTGGTCTACAATGACTTTTTTATATTACTTCAAATAGCAGCTTTCTTTATCATCAAATGTCTAAAATGTAGTCATTCTCTAAGGATCTTACATTTTCTTTTGTTTCAACTTAAGATTTTTAGTTAATAACTTACTTGCATTTCTTTAATAACATGTCCAAATCATTTCAGTTGTTATCTTAATTCTTTGTATAATGAAGGTAATTCTTATTTGTTCTTTCATTCATAGATATATATCAAATTTATTATCATTATTATTCCCAATATTCATTTGTCAACACATCACTGTGAAGTCTGAAGTTGTATATTGCTTTTTTAGTATGGATCTCTGTTTAATAACCAAAGTAACTGCAGATAATCATTTGCATTTGAAACCTATCTTTCAAAGCAGAAGTTTTAGTACTTTTAATGTTAAATTATTTCTGCCAAAAATACTTTATTCAATCTTAATTATGTAATCATATTTATGTAATATGTATATAAATGGATTAATAATGAGACCAAAATATTTCACATAGTGTACTTTTTTTTAATTCTTTTCTATTAGTTATTTTAACCTTCTTTAGAAAAGTGATTAACATTAATTACCCTTTTTTAGCATTTCTATTTAAAACTTCTTTTCTTTGTTTTTCATTCAAATATCAGCCTTTCAAGTGAATTGTGCACACGCTTTGCGAGTGTTAATGATAAATGAATACTTTCCCTTCCAATACAAGATATAGTATTTATGCAGGAATAAAATGAATCCACCTATTCCTACAACTCAAATGCTTATATATGAGCAAATCTGAAGTATTGGCAAGAAAAGTGTGAGGAAAGACCACTCACTTTAAATCACTATTTACGATGTCTGAATAAATGACATCAGTGAAATTGTCAAGAATTTACTAAACATCACTCTAACTGAAACTTAATCATATGTAACTAAGCATTTATTTTTATATAGCACTGTGTTTACAATTGTATTACATTCAAATATCAGCCTTTCAAGCTAATTGTGCATACACTTTGCGAGTGTTAATGATAAATGAATACTTTCCCTTCATTTTTCATTAACACTCGCAAAGCGCATGCACAATTAGCTTGAAAAGCTGATATTTGAATGTAATACAATTGTAAACACAGCACAATATAAAAATAAATTCTTATTTCTTTGTTTTAGTAAAATTTCATGAGTCTCTGAAGTATTATTTGCTAAATCATTGCACTAGCTCAAAATCTAGATAATTTAAGTAATCATAAATTTTGTTTTTTTTTTCTATGAAATTTTTATTTTAATCACTAAATGCTACCTATAAAATCGTATGCAATACACACACAGATATATATAAATGAAAGTATTCATTTCAAGTTTATATAACTAGTTGGTAACAATGAGATTAATTTAATGTTTAAAGTAAAAAAAAAAAAATAATATTTAAATATAATGCTATAACAGTAGGAGAAGGTGAACTTTCCATGTCACTGATTGGGTTGTTCTCATTTTCAACAAAAGGGAGTGCTTGTCAACAATTGTGACAGTTCTAAGTTCTTTGTTTCAATTTTCAAAATGTAAATGTATATTTAGAGTATTTTTTCCATATTATTTTTTTTTTTTATAAAATATGCTGTAAATATAATTATTTTAGAAGGATAGTTAAATTTTTAGTAAAAATTATTTACTTTTACAGGAACATAAATTGAGAAAGAAATCAATGATGTACACTGCACTTTCTAATAAATTATGAAATGTTTTTTTTTTGTTTTCTGCTACAGATTATTTTATAATTATAAGTAGAAATTTATTATGAAAAAACTTCCATTCATTTTTATAATCTGAAAAATTATTAATTTGCATTTTACAAACAAAACTAAAACAAATTTATATATTTTTACTGCTGATTCTGTAATTGACCAAACAAAAGTTTAAAGCTTTAATTCATTAGGCCAATGAGGATTTGTGCAGTTTAAACATTAACCTTCATCAAGAGGTTTGGATTGTAAATCAAATCATTGCTATAAAATAGTGAGAATAGTGGTGGTGAGATATGTTATTATATTAAAGGAGGAATATAAATATATTATTAGAAACAATATGCAATAACCTAATTACTCTTTTGTATATGCTTTCAATATGAAGAGAATTAATATTTTGTCAGAGTGAGTTGAGATTTCACAGTTTCTTAAAATTTCATAAATGTTGATCAATATATTTACAATGTGTAGTCATTATTATTCTTACCAGTCATTTTTTAATTTCTTTCATGTGTATATATTTGATTAAATGTAAAATTTACAAAGGTAATTTTAATAGGGGAGTGTCGAACAAATATATTTCTGTAAAAAAATAACATTTAGGTTTTATATTATACAAATTATGAGAGAAAATTATACTTAGAAACATATTTATTTACAGAAGTTTTTTATTTAAATAAAAAGTTTTGGACTTATAATTTTTTAGTTTATTCATCCTTCATTCCATAACAAACAACAAATACACATGACCCCACACATGTGAAAGAGTTACTTGATCCTCATTATGCATATTTCATGAAGAAGCAGCATTCATCAGTTGGAAAAGATCACAATCTCCCACATATATACAATCAGTGCCCAGTTTATATTAAGATATCAATTACTCAAACTTTAATGGACTTCAATCTTCACATTCTTTCAAACATTCAACCATACATATAACTTCTCATTTTCCCCCTCATTTAAAAATATCACTAGATTACTTATGGAATTATTTTCTTTCTAATTATTATTGTATTCCTTTATCAGCTACATTTTAATGTATTTTTATGTTGATTAGTAAATATCTCTCATTTGATGGTCTATTGCTTTTATGATAAAATGTTGTTTACATCTAATTTCAATATGATATCCTGATAAAAATATGAATATATGTAACCTGTTGCACAATGTACATGATCTTTGATAAGAGAAAACTATTGATGTTTTATATGTGCCAGCACTATTTTTTTATGTTACCTGAAATTAATTATATCTATACTTATGGTGTTAAAAATTTTTATTTTATTTTTTTTTAAAAGAAACCTTGGCATTTGACTTTAAAAAATGTAATATATTCCCTATATATTACATATATAAACACAGGTACATAATAAGCCTGTGTGTTTCAGTTATTTCATAATAGAAATGTCTGTCCATTCCTTGTATATGTATTAAATGGATTATGTCCTGTACATGAGGGGTCAGATTGACCTTAGGTCAACATGGGTGTGACAAGAATATCGGCCTCAGGGTGGCCTTTGAGCATTCCATCATCAGATTTTCAATTGGATGATGGGTCAAGAGTTGGAGTGTGGAGTAGATTGAATCCTGTCCATTAAAGTATAAGGTTTGGCTATCTTAATATATATCTGAGCACTTATAGCATATATGTGTAGAGATGGTAATCTGGACCAACTAATGATTGCTGGTTTAGCATGAAATACATATATTGGTGATTATTTATCTTTTCAACATATATGTTTTTAAGTGTATCCGTGTAATGAAATAGTGTGGAGAGTGATACGTCGTGTGAAAGTCTGTGCTCATGTGTGTTTCAGTTATTTAATAAAGAATAGGCTAAATCTTTTAACAAAATGCTATTAGTAGCCTATAAGTATATTTCAAAATAAATTCAAGGTAATTTTTATTCATATTTCTCAAACAATTCATTTAACTGTAGTTTCTGATAAAAGTAAAATATTTCTCCTTGAAATATGGAATAAAAATTATATAAACTTGTTAAATAAAAGTACGCAAACAAATGCAAATACTTTTTTAAACAATTTATTTTTTTAACATTTCCTCTAGACGACTTTTGAAATATTTAAAAAAACATAGTTGTGCAGACAAATAAATACATTTTGATATATATATATATATACACACAAACATTCATATGAAAAATTGTTTTGAGTAATAGAATGGTTATGCTAATTGAAAACAGACTGATATATATATATATTATACCTAATTAGTTGTTTACTATTTAAGACTGCATGCAGTTAGGAGATTTATTTATTTACTATTATTATTTTTAATGATACAAAATATAAAGATGTTAAAGAAAGCCAATTACTTACAACCTTGACTGATGTTTTGTTTACTAGTATTAAATCTTTAATCTGTTTTAAAATATAATTTCAGAAGATTTCGATTTTATAAGAAATAAATTAATTTGTGTACAAAATATTGTAGCTCAACATAATTTCAAAAGATAAACATTTTGAGTGTGAAAAAAAAAGCAACATATTTAATACATATATTTTAACAGAATTTGATCTTTTATCCAATCAAAAGACAGGTGATGAGCTTACTGAAGAGCTTGACAGATCTCTAAGTGTATTGTTGATAATTTTTAAAAATGTTATTGCACCGAGTATATTTTCGATGTATTCACATCTTATTTATGGAAATACACTGGAATGTATACCCAGTATAATAATATTATTAAAAATTTTATATTCAAATTAATATCTAAAATGTCAGAATATGGAAACATAAATGTAACAATAAAAATAATAAATATAACGGTAATAACTTTTATACATAGTCCTTCAATCCACAGTACTTTTGGTTATTTACTTAAAAAATTAAGTGAAACTACTTTTGTGCATTGAAAGACTATATATAATAATTAATAACTTTATATTTATTATTTTTATTGTTATTAGAATAGTTTTTAATTAACGGACATATTATTTATATATATATTGAAACATTAAGTTCTGCAGCCAAAACACACACACACACATATATATATATTATTTTCTGTTTAATTCACTCAGTGTGCATATTAAACATGGAATATAATTTAATTTATAAAGTATTAATTGTAAAGACTATTATTATATTATAGTTTTAATGACAAGTTTAAACAATATGAGTTTATTTAATTTCAAAGAGTATACATTTATTTAACTTTGTAATTATAGATATTTTAAAAAACCATATATTTAATATTTATATTAATGGTAGCTTATTCTTATCTTAGAAATTAATTATATATTAAATAAATTTTAGATGTTTTTAAATATTTAGCTATAAACAGTTATTTTAAATAGTTTCACAAAGTTATAGAACATTCTATAAGGCTAGTAGTAGTTAGCTGTAAGTTATTATAAACAATTTTAATTTTGAATATTTAATATTTTAAGTCTTGTACATATGTCTGCGCATTTGTGAGATTAGCATTGACTAAAGTAAAAAGTTTGAAAGAAATTAATCTTAGATCATAAATTTTAATCATTTTCGGGAATCAGTGAGATGATTATTGGTGGTGAGAGACTGACCAGCTAAGGAGAGGAAAGGTGATTAGTTTGACTACTTGTTCAACATTTTGGAAAATAATGTAGTGTGGAGTAGTTTTGGTGACAAATAATCTACAAAACTAGTTCTCTCCTGGTGGTCAAAATCGGCCCATTATATACTGCCCTCAGGTATTTGAGAAATGATTTTAATAACCCTTTTAATTTCATTTGTGATTACTATCTAGTATAATTTTTTTCATTTCCTTCACCTATTGTTTTGGAGATGCAACCATTAGATAATTTGTCCAAAAATATATTTCCAGATTAGAAATAGATTTGATAAAATGTTAATTGCAAAAGTAGAAATTCTTAATTTGTTTTCTTTTACTGTTAGTACAGTTTAATTAGACATTCTTTCCCAAAATTACACAATGTAAAATTTTCACCCTTTTAATTATTTTTGGACAATTAACAGTTGCATACTCCATCTTGGATTTTTTAAAGAAAAATAATACAGTTTTTTTAAATAAAAATGTAAACAAAATGTTTTAATTTTACAAACTTCAAAAAAAAAATTTGTAAAATTAATATCATGTTAGGTGCACACCTCACACATATACATAAAATAAATATACATGAATATAGGAGCAGGATGGAACATAAAGTTTAGACATTCATTAGTAATATAATAAGTATGAAGGACCATGAAGCTCAACCATTAATTAGGATTGACTGCATCAATATATATTCCTTAAATAACTATAATTATTTACCAAAGGAATATTCTTACAAGTATACACATTATAAAAATGTAGAATATACCAACAGCAAATTTTAATCTTAAGAGAGAAAAATATGCTTATAAGAAAAAAATAATAGCTCTTGTTTTTCCAAATGTACCAACAATGAATTATATGCCAGCCATTTACCAACTGAGTCCAAATCCTCATTCACCAACTTTTCAAGACAACTATAAGAAACAGCATTACAGAAGAAAGCAATATCATCAACATAACCCAAAATCTTAGTGTGTAATTTCAGTGAAAATAAATCATTAATATAAATTAAAAATGAGTAAACCTTATGGAACTCCATAATTAATTAAGACCATATCACTGACACAACCATAAATATTAGTAAACTGTTTTCTATTTTTTTTAAATAACTCTTTAGCCAACTATCAATAGAATTACAAAAACCATACAAATAACAATGCTTAATCAAAATATTATGATTAACAGAATCAAAGGCTTTAGATAAATCAAGATAAATAGACAATGTTATAATATAAGTTCATGATATAATGAAAATGTTAAATAATGAACATGATGTTTTAAAGATCTAATGTACTTCTACAAGTAAGAAAACTATATTGATTGTCAGATAAAAAAATTGTAAACATTAATGACATTTGATCCTTAACAAACATTTACAATAATTTAAAAAAAAACAGAGATAATAGTAATTGTCCTATAATTAACCATAAGTGTTGTAATAACATAAACTTTCAAACATTCTGTAAATGTTCCAGAATACAAAGATAAATTAAATAAATGAACCAAAACAGACAAAAATGCTACCTTATTCTCCATAAGAATCTTAGTTGCTATATCATCTAACCCAAAAGAGAAGACATTTTTAAACTATCAATTAATACAGACAATTGAGATTCAGAAACATCAGAAAATAAAAAAAGAATTCAAACATGAATAAGAACACAAAATTTATTTAGATACATTTTGCATTGATAAATTTGCAAAATACATATTAAATCAATCAGTTAAATGTTTTCTATTATTCTGTCATTCACTTAAATTTCCATTATATTTAATAAATTTAAGTTGATTAGGAGACGATTTTTTAATCAAAGAATTTATTGTTCTCCATTTAAAAGAAACAATTTTATCATTAAGAAATTTGATAATTGTTAAATTTCTAGTTTTTAATGTCAGATTTAATATCAACATTAAGATTTTTTAAAGGGTCTGATGAGTCATCCAAAGCTTTTAACACATATCTTTGATTAATTTTGCATACCAAAGCATCAGTTACCCAGGGTGTTTTTCTTCTGTTTTTACTAGTCAATTTTAAAAGAAACTTTGCTCTAGCAATTTAATTTAAACAAATGGCTTGGAATTCCAAAAATGCAATATTAACATTATCTAACATAAGAGTGACTTACCAATTCTGAAAAGATAATAAACAATTCAATTTAGAAAAAGAATTCCTCAATATATGTACAAACATTCAAGAATTTTACTTCAGTAGCAAAGAAATCTGTAAGAGCTAATTTAGAAAGAGATGAATAAAAAACAACCCTCAACTTAATCCAATAAAAATATTATCCAAAAGAAACTGAGGTATGGGAGTTATATGTGTAGGTAAAAAAAGTGATTGACTATATTCATAACTATAAAGCAAATGTAAATAATATATGGAAGACTTATAAGCATTATTTAATAAATCAATATTTAAATCGTCCATTAAAATATCAGAATCTGGGCCCAAATCTAAGTTCAGCAACAAAATTCAAAACTTGTCTAGCGTTGTTAGCCAAGAGGTCAGCGCAGCCAGCTTGCAAGCAAGCCGTTGGTAGCAGACGGTTGTGTGACTTCTCCTCCCGGTCGATGCTATGACATATTGTAAAAAAAAAAAATCAAAACTTTACTTGGGTATTATCTATATATAATCAAAATAGAAATAATAAATTTAGGAAGTCTCAAAGTTAATAAAATTATTCTGCTAGTATTAAATGTTGGAATAATAAAAGAAAGGTCTAAACCCGTTTTTATAAAAATCATAAAACCACCCGATCGTAAATGCATTAGGGGGGGGGGATCAACACGTTTACCCACTTAAACTATATAAATTGTGTTCATGTAAAGAAATCCATGTTTCAGACAAAATTATTTTATCATAATGATATAAAGGAAAATTACATAAATAAACTACAAGTTCATCAGATTTTATTGTAATAAATAAATTTCAAAATGACTCCAAATCACTCACATTTCTAATTAAAATACAGGGAAAATTAAAATCTATTCTTACATAAACTGATCCAATTTGAACAAAAGCAAAACCTTGATTAGAACGTAGCTTCTGTTTCACCAACCACAAAAGCCTTCTTTTGAAAGAGATCAAACGCTGATTAATATACATAAGTTTATTATTATTTTCCACAGGCAAAATTTGAGATACAGATTGCTGAATTATGATATTTAAAACGAGCTCTAACAAAACCTGGAGCATCTGATTTATTTTTGTTGGAAAAGCATTTTCCACATCAACATGTATAATATTAGTCAAGCATTGGTGGTCGAGAGGTCAGCACAGCCCTCTTACAAGCAGTTGTCCCGGGTTAGCTTCCCGGCCAATGCTATAACACATGAAAAAAAAAAACATGTATAATATTAAATAAATAATCAATCAAACAACACTGATTGATTGATTGTGATGTATAATATTAAACTTGTCTGCCACATTAGTTATAATTAATGGCGAATTTTCATTTTCTTGAAAAGGGAAACCCTGTATTTCAATTTCATGATCCAAATTAAATCGTTCCATAGGATGCAATTTATCTTTCAGTAACAAAATCTCATTCTCACTAGAAATTCAATTACGCTCCACATTTTTATGTAAAGAAACAACTTTTGCCTGTAAATTAGCAACTGTTTAAGATACCTCTGATATTGTATTGAGACTATCTGGCAATAATATTAATTTATTTATAATTTCCTCCAAAATTAAATCAGATGAATTTTTTGTAGCCATAGACGAATTCAAAACATCCTTAACTTTAGAAAATTATATCTACAAGCAGCACATCTCCATTCTTACTTCTTTTTACAGACACTTTTCAGTAAGTAATTTCACTTAAAGAGTACATTTAAAGTGCATACTCGAAGTACAATCAAAGCAGGAAAAAAAATTACCATTTATTGGTAAAAGTTCATTACAAATAGAATATGAATCCATCATTAATTAAAAAGTTAAAAAATCAAGAGAAATAGAAAAACGTGTGTTTACACTACAAAAACGGAAGTACTATAATAATAATAATAATAATAATAATAATAATAACAACGTATCAGCAATATTTTGTACAACGTATCAGCAATATTTTGTATAATCTTATATACTCTTTTCATTATTTTTTTAGAAAATGTAATGTTACAGCAATGTACAAGAGCATTAATTCTTTTGACATAACACATATTCCACAGTAGAACAAATTTTTAAACTAATAACAGTTATAATAATAAAATATAGTAGAACATTTATAATAAAACATAATAAATGCAAGATAAACTTGAATAAAATAATAATAATTTAGGACCATGTATGTTTCATTCATATAGTATATAACTTCGTCCAGTTATTTAACACAAACAATAATTTGAGATTAATAGTGAGCTCTCGGAGAAAATATTCCATTAATATTTTAGGATATTATTTTTAAAACACATAGTCATATAATAAGTATTCGGAACAATAGCAAGTCAATAATCGTAATTTCACTGACTTAGGAATATCTTTCCTGGCTCTAGTCTGAATTATAGTTTGGAAATGTATAAGACAACATTATGTGAGCAGATAATGTCCATCCCACTGCTATGATAATTATAAATAAATAAAATGTCATTACATAGGTAATAACATTTGAAATAATTTATATTTTTAAAAATGAATGTTATCCCTTTTAAATTGATGTTAATAATTAATAGCAAACACATTATGATGATTTTAAAATGCCATTAATCACTGATATGTCTTAAGAAACAAAGAAGTAATTAGCAAATATCAATTTGATATAAATTTAATGTTTTTGTATTTATACTTTTGGGTAAGAAATGGATAAAATTCCGTTATTGCTAACAAGGTTCCAATATTTGAAATTTAAATGTCTATTCCCTTTAAAGATGAAAAACACTAAAAACACTTTTATTTAGAGATATGAACAATTTTAAAACAAAAACATTTTTTTTTAAAATATGTATTGCTGAAGAATATTTGAACACTTTAAAAATTTGTAACAATGTTCTTACTCTCAGAATATAATAAAATAAATGCTTATTTATATATGATTAAGTTTCAGTGGAATGACGTTTAGTAAATTCTAGACAATTTCATCGACGTCATTCATTCAGACATCGTATAGAGTAATTTAAAGTGACTGTTCTATAATCACGCTTTCTTTGCCAATACTTCATATTTGCTCATATATAAATATTTGAGTTGTAGGGATAAGAGGATTCCTTTTATTCCTGCATAAATACTATATCTTGTATTTGTGAGAAAGTATTCATTTATTATTAACACTCGCAAAGCGTTTGCACAATTAGCTTGAAAGGCTGATATTCGAATGTAAAGATTACTTTGAGAAAATATGATCATCTAAATTTTAACTTTTTGGAAATTTTATGATTATATTTGTATTGTAATTATGAAATAATTCTTAGAAATCAAAAATATATATTATTTCATAATTATTTTTTACAGAAACGTTTTAATTTTAAATATAAAAGAATATATTCTTCTTAGTAAAGTTACCATAAAGATTACAGTCATGGGAAATACAACTGTCTAGAAATGTCATCATTAAATAGTCTGTTATAACATTAGTAAAATCATAAAAATTACAAAAAAAAAATAGAATTTAACCATAAATTATTAGATTTAGTAGATCATAAAAATAATTTATTCATTTTTTTTAAAACAAATATCAAACAAAGAATATTTATTTCATTTTGCAAATTAAATTGGCCCCACCTGAAATTTGAAGATGTGACAGTACTTTCTTTTGATTAAAATCTAATTTTAAAAATAATTCTGGAAATCAAATGTGACTTTTTAAAATTATTTATTTTCTAAACAAAAATGTCCTTTAAATGAAGTCAATTTAATGTTTTCTGATAAATAATAATGGTTTAATATTAAAGTGAGAATTGGAAAGCTTAAATCTAGTGAGAACAATTATCTTTGTCAGAATAGAAGAGGATCCACATTCTGGCATGTAATCATTAAACTAATAATATTGTCAATTATTAATGAGAAAACAACAATTAGAAAAGTGTGCATGTAATATTGATGAATCACATAGAATCCTATTGAAGTACAAAATTTAAATAGAAATAATTTAACAATTATTGTTAGACATATAGTTACATTTTTCATTATGTTTCACTGCTATATAAATTTTAATTTTTTTAATAATTTCATGTTGGACCTGGATAAAAAATTAATTAGCAAGACATATTTAAATTTTAAGTGAACAAAAAAATTATTATAAGTAATTAAACTGAATAATATTAAATATAGTTAATTGTTCAAGAAATTCAGCAAGTAAATTTCCCCAATAAATTTACCTGAGTCTGCCTATGTGTGCAAGACTTAATCTATTTATATTTATGATTATTTGACTGATTTTCATTGATGAAATTGACACATATATCAAGTTCTCCTTGACCTTAATTCACTAAAGTTTAAAGATTAACTGGCATCTTGAGAGACATAGATAAAATAGACTAATTCACAAAATTGTCTAGTCTTAATTAAGTGTTACATATTAGGATAAATTATTTATAAAACTAAAAAAAATTATAGTGAAAATAAAATAAAATATTGTATAACAAATAAGAATATTTCAATTAGAATATTAATTTACATTATTCCTTTAAATAATCTTACACAGTATTTAATCATGTGATTTTCCCAAAATGTATTCGCTTAAAGAATTTTAAAACAAAATTTTTAATAATAATTTTTAATATTACAACAAGGAAGTTAATGTGAAATGTATATGCAAGCAAGCTCACACATATTGATTACTATTATTTTTATTTGTTAACAAATAGTTTTTACTAATAAAGTAATTGTTTATTTTATTTAATTATCTACAATTGGCATAAGAAAAAAAATATGATTAGCAAACTACTTAAATACATTGTATTTTATGAGCATGTAATTTAATTATTAGCAAGACACATTAAGGGTTCAAATTTAGCTGTAAAGTTTAACTCTAACATTGATTTTTACATAGTAACATTTATATCAGAAAATAGTTTTAACTTTTAATATTTTTTCAATAAAAACTCATTCATATTTAGAGTAAGAATATCCCTAATCTAAGTAATTTAAAGTTATCTACAACTATATAAGAGTTTAAATCATTACAACATAATATTAAAATAACTTTTAACACAATTAAAACTTATTAAAATTGTTACAAGTGGCTCATAACATGTATTAACATTCAAATATCAAGCCCTAACAAATTGGTCTACTATAGAAATTAACTTATTGAAAATATTTTTCTAAAATAATAAAAAATTATATAGCTGAGGATTTACCTTTACTGATAAAGCATAGGGAAGATATAGATAGACAGATAGATAGATAGATAGATAGATAGATAGATAGATAGATAGATAGATAGATAGATAGATAGATAGATAGATAGATAGATAGATAGATAGATAGATAGATAGATAGATAGATAGATAGATAGATAGATAGATAGATAGATAGATAGATAGATAGATAGATAGATAGATAGATAGATAGATAGATAGATAGATAGATAGATAGATAGATAGATAGATAGATAGATAGATAGATAGATAGATAGATAGATAGATAGATAGATAGATAGATAGATAGATAGATAGATAGATAGATAGATAGATAGATAGATAGATAGATAGATAGATAGATAGATAGATAGATAGATAGATAGATAGATAGATAGATAGATAGATAGATAGATAGATAGATAGATAGATAGATAGATAGATAGATAGATTAGTAAAGAGACTGGTAGTTAGACAAATGAATATAGTTAAAAGTATGGATATGTAGAATTATTTATAGACAGAATAATAAAAAGATACATGAATATATGATTGAACAGAATGATAGATTAATAAATCAATAAATAAAAAAATAGATAATTAAAAATATAAAAGGACATACATACATGGAGAGAAATATAGAAATAGGTGAATGTGAGAAAGTACAATAATAAATAAATGATTATTAAGATCTTAAAAGGTATTTAAACTCCACATATATTTTTATTAGGTGTTATAAAATTTCAATTTGTTCCGTGAATTTTGACTGTGAAAAGTTTTGAAAATTATTTTATATTTTAAATGCAATTATTATATAAAATGTGTATTTTTTGACATTATTGATGGATGAAAAGAAATTTAACTGTCATTATAGATTAAAATAACTTTGAATTTTTTTTTATCAAAAAGTTACTTTTCAAAAATGGATGAAAAAAGTGCGAATAATAGTGTTTTTTTTTAAAAAAAAAAACATGCAGAATATGTCTTTGTAATGATTAAAGATATAAAAATGTATTTCAGATATTTATAATATAGATCATCATCATCTCTCTCTCTCTCTCTCTCACACACACACACATTATTATAAAAGATATTAATTGTTAAAACATGAAATTATAATATTAAAATAACTGTTGTGCATCAATCATCTATGTGGAAATGTACTACAATACGCGTACAATGAATCCTGTATAATGAATTTAACAAGTTTCTATCAATAGGATTAGAAACATCTTAGCATATAAAGGCTACAAATATTTTGCAAAAACATAGTGTCTCAAGTAATGTTAACACAGTGAGTAAATTGAATGTTATTTTACTTTCAAAATATAACTTTATTCACTCCCTTTGTGTATTATCAAAAGATACATATCAAATTCTAGTATACATTAACATTATAAATAATATACCTTAAATTCGAAGCTAGCAAAGATAAAAGTGGAACATAAAAAGGGAATATAATTAATTTAACATAGATACAGAATTATGCTGAAAGCATACACTTTATCAATGAACATACATGTCATGTGTAAATTACCATTAGGATTATTGATTATATACATTGAATTCAAATTTACATGGTTTGAAATTCAATTAGTTATATAGTGATATAACATTATTTTGAATGCATATAATTTATTTGTTAATATTTTAATTACAATAAAATTGATATTAATTACACCTGAAAGTCATTAAGTTAACATGGATGGCATCTCCAGCTTTATATCACTTTATCCAATATATGGTCTTAATATTCTACTTCATATAATTTTAGCTGCAACTCTTTATTAAATTGTAGACTTTATTCTAGTCAGGGGATATTTGATTAAGATCAATTAGTGACCAGGTTATGTCCACAAGCCATTTATTACAAATTTTTTTATCAACACTTTGATTTAATGTAATAAAATGCACACTATTTTTACTGCATCATAGTCTTTGCCACACTCAAATAATGTTTTATTTCTGAGAATCCATATGCAAAAATTGGTGGGGGTTGCTATTCTAATTATTCCAAAATGTCTTTATCTGAAACCTTTGATTAAATGAACACATCTGGGTTGTCTATTTTTCATTAAGGATTTGGAAAATATTATGCTAATTCAAACATATGTGGAATTTTTCAAATATGTGTTGCATTGAATCTTCTTCTTTTTTACATAAAAGTGCAGATGGGATCCATCTGATATCCTCTTTGATAATGCAAGAAAGCCACAGTTGGAAAGACCCTGAGGTTGACCTTAATCAGGAAATCTATTGACCTAGTTTCTAATCTCAACCGTTTAGTCAACCTCAAGAACCTGCAAATTCCAATGGACAAGAGGTCATCTATTTTGGTCCTGTTTGGAAAAATCTGTATATATGTGTTCCAATAAGTAATTTTATGTTTTGAACCTATTTGATGGATTTTCAGATTTAAGGCTGTCAAGAACTACAGATATATGTTTTTGAAGCCACAGTTTCCCACTATTGGGGAGGGGGATCTGTAGATGCAACTTCTTTTGCATACATAAGACTCTGCATTTGATGATTCTTGTTAAAATATCTCACCAATATGTTATGAGTAATCTGAATAAAGAATGTTTTGATTACATGTAAACCTAAGTCATTCAATTGTTTTATTTTCTGGAGTAGGTTTAGGCTGATGACAGTTGCCTCCCCTCCCCCAACATAATTTTCTGCACTGGGTTTCAACCATCTTAATAAAAGAATTAGTTGGGACAAACACAGCAAGAAAGTATGTTATCTTAGGTAACATGACTGAGTTCATAAGGGTGATTTTCCCAAATAATGATAGGTAAATTTTCCCAAGTGTTTCAATAAATTTTCCAATTTTAATTAATAGTTCATCTTCACTCTTCTTCCTCATTCTATATAGTGGGAGGGCAAGATGAAAACTCAGGAACTTCAGAGGGGGCCTTAAGATTACTGAGAATTTGCTTTTCAGTCATAATCAACCACATGACCAACATCTTCTTGTTGAATCTTAGACCATATTCTATCTCAAACCAGTCTAAGAGCTCCTCTAACTTATTGAATTTCCCCCTGAGCAGAGAGGAAAATCACATCATCCACATAGGAGACATGGTGGACTCTTTTTTCCAGCAATGGTATGGCAACTCCTTTCAGAGTTGCCTCGATGCTCAGCAGGAGGAGATTCAACTAAGCAATAAATAGGAGTGCACTGAGAGGTGAGCTTGAGGGATGGAAATTGTAGGCTTGAAGCCTGGAGAGACTCTACCATCCAGTCACAAGAAAATATTTATTATATTGTCTATCATCTGGAGGTAAGCAAATGGTACATTGAGTCCCCCCAGGAATATTATCAGCACATCAACTTTAACACAGTCAAAGACAGCAGCTAAGTCAAGTTGTATTGTGACTGTCTGTGATTGATTCTTCTTGCATACATGATTGATCAGAAGGTGAAATCAACACATGGCATTGGCTGTCAAGCTACCCCTCTTAGCAAATTGGCCTTTAGACAGCTGTCCTATGATGTTATCTTGATATCCAACCCTCAAATGTCTCTACCAGTAAAGGGATCATTAAAATTGGTCTGAGGTTTCCCAGACTGCTAGGGACTTCTAGTTTCTTAATCAGGGGAACCAAAGCAATTGGGTTGATTTCTTGAAGTTTCTGGCTACCATAATTCAATAAGTCAGCAATTTTTTTAATCACCAGTGTGGTGTATGAACTCAGGTGAAGCAGGAGGAATCTGGGTATCCAATGCAGCCTGGGTGGGTCCTTTAATGCATTATCTTTATTTTTTTCTATTATTTATTTCTCTGTTATCATTTGTGTGGAATTCTTTACTAAGTTTTTCCTTTTAAATCAGTATTATGGGACTTTAATTTCTCTTCATAATAATCTCTTAATTTACCCAGCACAAAGGAATTAGAAATATAGGTTGCTATCTATCTTTATCACTCTTGGCACTCTACATTTTCTGCTGGCACTAAGGGCCCAACTTATGTAACCCCTGGTCCAGCATTGCTGATGTTGGATGAAATTCTGAGCCCTTTTGACAGACAGATATCCGGCAACTGCCTCTTGCATGATTTTGTATTTTGATTTTAAATGAATGATTTTTTCTTTATGTTCTGCCTTTCAGGTGGCAAATTTATGTGTCTTTGTAATTTTATCCATTTCAGAACCTATCTGGACAGAATCCCAAGTTCTGGTAGGGCAATTTTCAATCAATGCTCCAAGTATCTGAGTAATCATTTGTACGGATGCAGATTTCTTATGTTAACCCTGTTAAAGTTAATATAGGCTTATGAAACCAATAGAATATTGATGTTAGAATGGGTCAACATTCTTATAGTTCTGGAGAGCTTAGCTGCCTCATTATGATGATTAATATAATCCAAGCCAAATTCTAATTAAGTATGGTCGGAAAACATAAGAGGATGGAGTCACCCTTAACTGAGTTAAATATCCCAGGAGAAACAAAGAGCAGATTAATCAGCAATTTAACATTTATAGTAAAAAAGAGAACATATTTTTTGGAAAGAAAGATCTGCAATCTTGCAAAGTCATATTGAATAAAGGCAGATATTTTATTCATGATGCTATTGTAAGATAAATTAAAGTCTCCTTCTATAACTGTTGGAAATGGACTAGTCCTTAAGGATACATTTATAGTATAACTTTATGTATTATCTCTGATTGTTTAGATAAGTATACATTAATTAAAAGATAAAATTATTAAATTTAATCAACACAATCATACAATTATTATCTACTTTGATAATTTTAAAATAGAAGATGGGGGAAGTTTTTATTGATCACTATCACAACCCATCCTGTGGCTATGTTAGTGTATGAGTAATGAAAATAACCAAACACCTTGATCTTATTGATGATTTGCTGATCATTGTGTAAATGGATCTTTCTCTCCCCAACCATAATATATCAGGAGCCTGAACTCTAAACAATCTCTCAAGAAAAAATGCTATGTCCTTAGAATTCAAATCTCTAACATTCATTGACATTATTTTGATTATTCATATGTGAATGTTTAATGCATTCTTGGTTAATCTCTGATAAATTGAATGTCTCATCTTCCTTTGTAATCATTTTGTTTGGAAGATGTTCATACTCTGACAACAATAAGATTTTTTTAAAATATTGTCTGGTTGTGGATCTGAAGACTGTTGTAGGGCTCTCACATCATTTTCCTTTTATGGAATCATTATATCTAATTTGGTTTCTTCTAAATCATCAGGACAAGATCCCATCCATAATTCAGAAATGTCTGGAGAGAGAAGTCTTGTCTTTTTAGTAACTTGTGGTGGCAGAGTGGTTTCTGGAGTTGAGAAATCTAGAAGATTCTATGTGACTGTACTTTCGCAGTCAGAGCTCATGAATGAATGACAAAAAATTGAGACCTCTGTCTTCATACTTCTCTTATGTTGTGAAAGGCCCAATTTTCTATTGAATTTTTCCTCTTTTGTCTCATGAGATGTCATCTCTGAAGACCACTCTCTAGGCTCTTCCAATGAGGAGTTAAGATCTTCATTATGAGTTAAGATCTTCATTATGTGACCATGTTTTTCAATGTTCTTGGGAACATTGAGTTGTCCATCATCCAAATGCCGATCTATTATAGACAGCTCCATTTGTTTTTCCCACCCATTAACACCTTCATTCTTTTTGTCTTTCCTAGAAATAGACTGGGACCACTGACTTGATTATTATTATTTTTACATTGGCATTTGTGGGATTTTCTGTGAAGAATCCCCATATATTACATTTCTATCTGGGCATTCCCTTGCTAAATATCCCTACCATTTGCAAAAGAAATACTGCAAGGGTATACCTTTGATCATAATTATTAAATTTGTTTCTTTATATCCAATTAATGATGGTATCAATAAGGGGAATATTTTTTTCTCAATAATAATATGACCCTAGCGGAATTAGTTAAGAGCTGAGAGTGTAAGTATTTACCTGAATAGTACTCAAAGCTTACAACCTTCCCTTAAAGAGCAAGTATCACTCACCTCAAAAATCCATTCCACTATTTTGAATCACTCATTCAATACTTTCTGATTAATTTAGGTCTGCATTTATCAGAAATATGTTAGCTAGAGCCTTAAAATTATTTTTGAATGTTTTTTCTTGAAAGCATTGTTGAATTGCACTATGATGTATTTATTGTTGACATGAAACAATATTTTATAAATTGATTGCTTAAGGTCCTGTTGTTTTATTAGTCTATAGAGATCAAGAGTAGGAAATTTAAAATAGTTTGTTTGTCAGTGGTTGACATTATCAGAGTATTTTCATGTTTGTAATTTTGAAAAGTCTGCATTACTAATGCAGGGATGGATTGGTTATATCTTTCTGAGATTATGGCATACAAAGAAGGATCATTATTAGTCTGCTTTAGCACACCTTGACCTAACATAGTTTCTTTATCATTGTTATTTTTTCTATTTCCATTATCTGTAGTGATCTATCAAAAATTATTTTCTTCACTTCTTTATGGGTTTCTCTGTTGGCTCCATTCATTTTCATCTTGGATGTTCATGCTATTCTTTACTCTTTCTGCATATATTACAGGTTCCTGTTTCTACTAATTTAGGGTATTATTTGTCCAGCTCTGAGGCATTTGCTTATTTGTACTATTATTATCATTAATTCTTAATAGTGGAAAATTTTTCTTTCATTAATTGCCTTAAATTTTCTTCTTTTATCTTGTTTGATTGAGTATCAGCAGGATGGAATTTATATTTTGAATTTATGAAGGTTGAGGTTTTCCTTTTCATGATTTTCATAACACTCTTATTTTTTGTAAAATCTAAGTCTTTTTTGTGATTATCACTTTTTTGTAGTATTTATATTGTTACAACTCGATTCAGTTTTTTTAGAAGTCAGTTTTATTATTTTGGTAGCTTGCATATTGCTTGTAGAGTCATAATCTCGCTTCTCTATAGTATTGTCTAATGTTTCAGTACTTCCCTTTCCTTAAAGATACTTTCCCTTGGATTTTGTATGCTTCTCCTGTTGCTTCCTAACATCTTTTGGCCTTAAAATTTCATTAATGTTCATTAATTTGTTTCATTTTTGTTATCTGTCAATTTTTTTTGTCTAGAAAGTTTTTGTGATGCAACCTCTGGACCCTTTCTTGTACTATAACTTTCATTTCCTATGTTAGAATTCCTTCTAAATAATATTTAATTGTTGGTTTGGATCTCCTCTATCTGATAGTCTTATCATATTTGCATCTTGATGGTTTTTTTTTTGTTGCCAATTTTCCCCATGATCAGAAGAGTCATTTAAATTGCTGGTCTTGCTGACATAAGTTTTTCGTTTGCTGGTCTTTTTTGCTAATTCTTTATTTTTAGTGTACATATTGTTATTATCTATCATAATTAGTTTACTATTTTTACTAGAGTTGGGTATTTCTTCTTCTATTTTATCCTGAAGAATTGCATTTTTGTATTTGTGCTTTATTTTCTTTAATTTTTTTTAAAATTATTTGACTGTTCCTAACTTTTAGACAGTTCTAACTCAGTATTCCTCTCTAAAACCTTATTTACTTTTTGTTTTCTCTTTAAATCATCCTTCCAGACCATCCCAAAATTATCTTCATTATATGAAGTATTTTCTGAAGTATATGGAACTTTTTCTCTATTTGCCTTAGCTTGGCGCCGTTTGTGTGAAACTTTAACGATAAGTTTTTACTTTTTTTAGTAAGAAATTGGTTTTCCTTGAATTAGTAAATTACTGTAAGTAATTAAATTTATAATTACCCAGATTTGTGATGATTTTCTTTTGAAGATTGTACAATTTAGAAAGTGAAATAGGCTTTTTATCGGGGATCACCCTTATAGCAAACTTTTCAAGATGAAAACGGGAAGCAAACTTAAATGTTATTTTATTAGATAGTTTATTATGTGAGTTATCCAATCATAATCAGGAGAAACTGGAAGCAAGTTAAATATTATTTTATTAGATAGTTTATGAAGTTGTCCAATCATAATCAGGAGATAGTTTTACTTTTTAAAACTATCTAAAGTAAGAAACTCCATAAGGCTAGATATTCTGAGTTTCTTCAAACTTCTTTATAGACTGGAGTCTTTACAGGATTCCAACAAACTCTCTCATAATTTGTAGATTATATTTCGTCAATCTACCTAGTAATTTTGTGTTATGAAAATTAACAGGTGTAACCAGATGTTGAAAAAAATATATAAAAGCTAATGTAATTGATTTTTGACCAAAATATGTTTATGCTCTCTAACTATTATAATAAAATGCATATTTTAGTGATTCGTGTAGACTCTTGGGTATCAGAAACATGGAATTTTTTAGACGCATTTTGTAATGAGAAAAAAAAAATAGAATATTAAAAATTCATCAGGTTATTTTGCTAATCTTAATGTCAGAACTAAATAATCATTTACTAACTATATTAGTGACTCGTTAATGTAATATATTTATACAACAAATTTGATTTTTTTTTCTTTCTTTTCTCATCAGTTCTATATAATGTTGTGTTATAATATGTTTTCTGTTACCATTAGAAAGCAGATGCCTATGACGATTTTTACCAGAAAATCCATTGTACTCTTATCAAATTAATTTTCGACATAGGAAATATTTGAGCATGATGACCAGGGGAAATAATAGTGACAGCCATTTGTATAGTATATTTTCTCAAAAAAAAAAAAAAGAACATTACAGTGTATCATTGGAATTTCCTGCAAGTAAAATATCTAGTAAAATGATTTGCAAATTATTTTTAGTTTGTATGATAAACGTCTTATCTGAATATTATTCATAAAAATGTAAGCAAAGAATGCAATATGGTGTCAATTCTATAATGTTATATTACACGTGTATTATGCACATATTTAAATAAAATAAAAAGCTTTTTACTATTCACTCAGTTATGATTTCACAAAATAGTCCATTACAGATCACAACAGAAAGACTGTGTAAACGCCTGTTACTTGTTTATATAACTGAAAACCAAAAAAAAAAATCATTTGCTATTCAAATAATAAATTCAGTGTGGTTTTTATATCTATAAAATCATTCTTTTATTGGCAAACAAAATAAAGATGTCAAAATTAATCATCAAATCATGCTGAAAAAAGCATCATATCTTTATAAATAGAAATAATGTGTTGAGTTTTCAATTATAAACTACGTCAAGAATTGCAATACACACTGAAAAAAATAAGTTATGTAATGTATGGATGAATCTGTTAAAGAGGTTACAATCATGTTTTAGATTTATCTGTTTTCGTAAAATAATGAATTTTGAGGTATAATAAAAATAGCTCTCTGACAATAATTTTATATTATCATTCATATTGGAATGTTTGACAATAAGTTTAGTCTTTTTTTTTTTTTTTTTGCGAAGTAAGAGGGAAATATTTCTCAATTATTTACTTCTGTTATCATTTAATAATTTCAAGATATTTTTGTTGTAATCAGAATTGTAGCTAAAATAATCTTATTTTCTTTATTTATTTGAACGATGTCAGTGAACTGATTTATTTTTAAATCATAAAGTGCAACTACGTCTCCTTTGGATAAATTATTTTAATATTTTTTTAGAACATCCCAAGACAAAAATCTAACAAGTTCAGCATATATTGTAACCCAAACACAGCGTCAATGGATACACAAACAAACATCATATAACATCCATTTTTAAAAAACCAGAATATGAGTTCTCGTGTAGATAATACATAGATGAAATATAATTATTAAAATATAATGTTGTTTTATAAATTTATTTAACGCACATTGATTACATAAGTAATATTTATTAAGGCAATAAACTTACAGCATGCGCGGTTGAAAAGCGAAGGTAGGAACCTCTACCGATCTTAACCACAAGTAAATGTTGTTTTATAATTCAAAATATATTACCTTAGTTCTTAAAATATCTATTCATCTCAAATGTAGATTTTTTGCAAGTTTATAATATTTTAATCTCAGGATTCAAATTCAGAATAAAATGCGCTTGAAAACAAATGTTAATGGTAATATTTTATTTAAAAAAAAAAAAAAAAAACTACGATGGTTATTATATAAGCTACACATCAAAAATTTCACACTTATTGTAATTCATTTAGGAATCTAGTATTTTTAAGAAAGGAGAAATGAAATTACATAATAACAGACTACTCAAATACTAAGTAATATATAACTGGTAACCTGAAACCGTTTTTAAATACTTTACAATTATTTAAATACAACTAATTCACTTCTACTGACTATAAAATACAGATAGCTTATATTTTCTGATAAAAATTTCAATAAGCAATATCAAAATAATGTACAAGGCAGTAAGAACCTCTTTTAAGCTGTCAACTATACAACAAATACATTTGAAATGCAGTAAATAATATACATTTTCTTCAAATAATGCAGATAGAGTAATTAAATAATTATTAAGCGAAATCAATATATAAATACTATGTGACCATGAAAATGTACTCTTAAAAATAATTATAAATGCAAACATTATTAAAGTAAATTTTATGATAAATAGATGTGCTTTTGCAATGATGTCCTAATGACAATGAAACAAAAACATATTTAATTAATAATAAAACATTAATTTCAACATATTAATCCATATAATACACATATTTATTTACAATAATTATTACTATTTCACTTAATCTACTATCTATAATTACAAATATTAACAAGTATATACATGGGTGTATTTTTCTTTTAAAACTATTTCTACAGTTTTATTACATAAGTTATATTCTCTCCCAATAGTTTTCTTATACATTAAATACAGTCTTTATATACAACCAATATCCAAAAGAAAATCACTATAACTGTATGCCTTTTTCCACGATACTAGGAGATATTATACATTTTTCTTAGTCAAACACATTATTAAAAATCATTGTAGGGGTACTTAATAAATGTTAAAATGATAACAACATATACTTAACAATATAAGATTCTTATAACATTAACAATACCTATGTTGGGGAGAGGGTAACTTTGCTCAACACTGATAACATACTTTAAGTTTAAAAAATATAATGGAGTTAATAATGAATGGTAAAACTGAACATGTCTGCACCAAAATATACTCTAATATTGAAATTCTAGAATACTGGATAAGAGAAATATGAGCTACACAAAAAATATGAACAAGTACCCATTATTATGTGCAGGCAATGCCAACAAACAAATGAGCCACACTGTCTTTCATTAGGGGTTAAATACATATAAAATTATTACAACATCCACTTAAATTCACCTAAAAATTATATTAGTAATAATAAAAAGCATGGAGCTAATAATAATAATAATAAAATAATAAACACATGAATAATTATCCATCTCATAGGCACAAACAATGGGCATATAATAAATTCACTCAGTTTAAGATTATATGTATATTGATATTTTTTGGGGGGAATAATGGTAATAACACTTTATTTATAAAGTATTAAATTTTTTATAAACATAATGATATTTATACTACTTTCATTCATAAATACATGTCATAAATATATAAATGGTTGTTATACGTCTGGATACAATCATTTACATAATTTTAAATAACCGTTTAGAAAACTCTGGAATAATACAATTAAACCATGAATAAAACATTGTACTATATATCATAACCCAGTCCATCTTGTAAACATTGTTTGTATAAACATATTTATAAATTAATAAATAATAATAATCATAAAATAATACATAAACTGTGGCTATAATAATTCTAAACATAAAAATACATATACAAGATAACCCTAACATCATGTTTAAGAGATTAAAAGTACTTTTCCCTTTTTATAAGAAAAAACTATTTATTTTCAGTTCTTTTGTTCTTTCTTGAAGTAATAAGAAAACACATGCACAGTCCTTAATTAAAATAGGGCAGACAAATATATAGACAAAAATATTTTAAGAAATAAGTTTACAATGAAGTATCGCAAATGTAAAATAAGAGGAGCTGATGGCAAGGAATTCTAAAAGCAAACAGTTTCTTTAAAACAAAACATTTTCAATTGCAATAAAAATTGGAGGAGCAACAATTATAATTAAAATGCTCTATTTAAAATTGATTTTTATAAAATTTTATTATATTATGTCAATTGCTGTAAGCTTAAATTAAATGTATTCCTTTTTAAGATGTAATAATATGTTTGAAGCATAAAAATATTCAAATAAATAAGTGAATAAATAAACTTCAGATCAGTAGCTACATTATTTATTTTAATATGAAATAAACTGGATATGAACTTTTCTTGATGATAGTTAGAAGATGGGTTTTCATAAATTTGTCTTTTATGATAAATTTATAAGAAAGTTTTAAATTTATTTAAACGCACATTGATTACGTAAATAATATTCATTAAGGCTGTAGCCTCAAGCACATGCGTATAAAATGCGATAGTAGGGACCTCTACAGGTCTTAAAACCACAAGCTTACTCATTGGAAGAAAAGAGGGGTAAGCTTGTGGTTTTAAGACCTGTAGAGGTCCCTATTATCGCATTTTATACGCATGTGCTTGAGGCTACAGCCTTAATGAATATTAAGAAAGTTTTAAATAATTCAACTGCTTTTTATAGATTTTTATAAAAGTTCATTGTTTTATATTTGACATTGTCATAAGTAGATTGACCATTTTTAGTAACAATAATTATTATTAATTACTAACTGAAAGTTAATTAAAATGTGCTCAAGATAGTCTTATAGAAAATTTTAAAATTTAACTGTTTAGATAAGAATGAAATAACACAATTTTATATTTGTGATTTTGAAAAACATTAAAAATTTGTAACCTTCTTTTAAACTTATAGTTTGATGAATCAGTTAAACATATGTTTTCAGGGAAAATATTGCATGGTTTATCTTGCTAGTTCTTTAGTCAATCATGAAGATGATAAAAATACAACTTAAAGGTTTAAATAAGAACCAAACAATTTAATTTAAAAGTAAAATAAAATAAAAATTTTAAGTGAATAAATGTGGAGTACAGATTTTAAGTGAAGTGTAAATAAATGTTAAGAATATCTATTTTTATACTAGTGTGTGTGTGTTTTCTCCATGCTCATGCACCAATATTTTTACTGCATTTCCTTTTTAACAAACCAATCATTTATATACACCTTATAATATTTAAATAAATAGGGCCTTATTGACATTTTAAAGTGATCTCACAACATTACACTTAAGTCAAAATGATTTGGTCATGTAATGTCTATACAATAAATCAATTTGTTAATTAATTATTTTTATCAAATCTAAATAATTATCAGATTAATTATTTAATAAAATTATTAACTGATTTTCAAATTAAACATTATTTTTATTAAAATACCTTTTTTTCACTCTTCTTTATCAAAACTAAAACTTATTAACATTATAATAGATGTACCCAATTTTAAAATACATATTACTTTTAATAATCTCTTTAACTTTCAGTATCTTACATGCCTGCATTAAACATTCTCACACATGCATGCACATTAAATATCACCATCTTTAAATGCAATGAAAATTAATTAGTTATTTACTAATGTTTAAAACCAATTAAAATTTAACACTAATTTCACTTAGTTATACTTTCTATTTTTAAACTCTAATTTTAAATACTTCCATATAAATTAATATTTAATAACTCATAACTATTACTCTAAAACTATTTATTTTAATAATCAACAATGAAAAATCTTAACAAAGTTAATTATCCATTTGAGACAAAGAACAACTTTATCAATTATATCTATTAGAAACATATTAAGCTCTAAATTAACTCTTCTTTAGTTTAAAAATAATAGTTTTATTCTTTCAAGAAGATATTACATAATCTAACAAATCTTGTTAGATAATTACTAACTAAAGACTAAGTGAAGTATTTAAGTCATATTATTGTAACATATAATTTAAGATTTTTATCATAGTACCACAAATTAAAAAAAAAACAACAACTATTTATTATAATCTTATAAAAAAAATAATGCATTAAAAAATACTTAACCCAAAGGGTTACACAGTCATATATATATATATATATATATATATATATATATATATATATATATATATATATATATAATATATATATATAACAAAACAGGAAAATATGTGTGCATTAAAGAGATACTTAATTTCAAACATCTTTAATAAAAAAAAAATGTTTATGAGTCACAACCTAATTAAAATTTTATCCAATATGGAAATTTCTTTGAATGGGGATAAAATTATTTTTTTTAATTTTTTTTGCTAATTCTAAGGCAAATTTTTTTCGTGTGAGTTTCAATATTTTAAATTGCTCAATTTTTGGCTGCCCTATGTTGGATGAAAACGCTTTCCAATTTTATATAATATATTTTTTATATTGGAGAATAATCTTTCTGTTGAATGGTAACAGTTTTATTAATCAGTATTGAAAAGACAAACTCAATATCACTGTGTGGTGCGATCTCTGTAAATAATAAGAAAAATAATATCATACCATAATTTTATTTTTACACATTTTTATATTTATTGTAATTGCTAGAAAGGTCGAAAAAACTCCGACCACAATTTATTTTTAAAAAATTAATATAAATAAAATATCTGAGAATTCCTTTCATCATCTTGCTCATATATTTTCTGTAAATGAAAATGTTTAATGAGAGCACTAATCTTTGAATAAATGAAATTATTAATAACATGCTTTTTAATGGTTTTATTAAAACATTATAAACAATGATACATATAATATTGATAATAATGGAAAAAATAAAACAATTGGAAAAAAATATTTTCAACATTAAACCAAAAGTGAGTAGATCTTGTGCCTCTGTGACAGTGTATAGAGTATTTTGCAATTTTTTGAGTAAATATGTCAACCTTATTCATTAATGTAATTTCATCATGTGTGGCATTTTTAATTATAAGTCAATATGAGTACATTACTTATATATCAATGATAATTAGACGTGTGAAATTTTATAAATTTCCATCCTTAATATATCTTAAAGGTCATATGAATGCTACCCAGAGGTTATTCATATTATATGTGGTCCAAAAATGCAACTTTTTTAGTGCAAAATATTTTTTGCTATATTTACTGTAAATACTGCTGTTGGTAGTTCTACAAATAAATTTTGAGATTTTCAATGTGTTTTTCAATATCTGTGGAGGCATTTGAATACACCATCCATATAGAATATAGTAAGGTTTTTTGACTTCCTCTGACAGAACTTAGTCGAGATATATCAAAAGTTCAGTTCCATTGTTAATAAATTCAATAAGAGTACATTGGAAAACTTATATATATATATATATTGTAATGAGCACAGACGTTCGTTACATTGTTTTTTTTATTTATTTATTAAACATGAAAGTAAATTAAAATGTTCGCATTTAAAAAGTTTCTTTAAGAATTAAAAAGTGAAATTAAATATCATCTTAAACTCGTATATATTAAATCGCACAGATAAAAAAAATTATTAAAATAAAACTGTATTAAAAATAGAAAAGGTATTTTAAAAACAAAACTTAAAAAGATTTGGAGATAAAATTATATCTTTAAATTTATCTTTAAATATATGTTTGAATTGGAAAACAGGTTAATTAATCAGAAATGGAAATGATTGTTAATTAGTTAAATGTAAACCAGCCTTGGACATTTAAATGTAAAAACATCGGTCAGATAGGAAAACAATAGAAACTGTTAGCAAATAAGAAGAAATCCTTATGGAAT